>KB698127.1:0-29101 GCA_000349165.1 Anopheles christyi
TCTCTCTCTCTCTCTTTCCCTCCACGGTCTACTAATTTAAATGCTTCGGAGGGCGAAAGGATGAAACCGTGCGAACCCGAGTGTTGCAAGGTGCATATTAAACAGTACAATTTCCACCCCTGTCCTGCACGAATTGTTTTTTTCTTTCTTTTCCCGTTCGTTGCTTTTAATGCTGCGATCGAGAACGCTCGATAGGATCAACACGTCGGTAAAAAAAAGTTGGTAGAAAATGTAGAAGCACCTGCCCGTGCAGCAGCGGAAGGATGGGTGGTTTCGTAATTACAGTCCAATGTGTTAGGAATTAAATTGCAATTAAGCATTATATGGCGCTGTGTGTTGTGCACAAAAAAAGCCGAAGCGGAGAAAAAAAAACAGCAGCAGCAAAGGACTGCAGTGCAACAAAACATCCTTTTTACTGCTGGGCAAATATGGGGATATGGAGAAATACAGCGTGAAAGGTACAACGACGGTAAAACTTTCTCTCCTTGTTTTTTGTAAACTACAATATTGCATGTCTATCTTGCAGCCAAAGATACAGGAACCTCCGCACTGCATGCAAATAAAAAAAGTATGCCCTACAAAAAAGTGTTGTGTGGTTTGTTGGTGTCCACGTTTTGTTTTTTCAGTTTCATATGGTATTTTACTTTTGAAACGTGTTTTAATCTTTTTTCCTCCTTTTGTAACGATGATCAGTATGTGTATTACTTGTTTGTAACGATGCACCGTATGTTTATTTCCGAATCAATTATGATCCCAAATAGATGAATTGTAAAATGACGACGAATGAACGAAAGAGTGCAGCCAAATACTAATTATTTTATCAATCAGTTTTACACGAATAAAGTACATTTTATTCTATGAAATGAAATGAACTTGTGATTAATTATTTGTTTTATATTTCATAGGTTATTTGTTAAAGATAAGTTTTACCATTGTTACCACGCCATTTTGTTTTAAACATAGTTGCTATTAGATTGAAAAGCACAAACAATTTACTGTATTACTTTTGATGATTGGATGATTGGTGGATTTATTAAAAAACATTTATTTAAATTTAGATTTAAATTGAATTAAATCAAATTAAATTGAAATCAAAGATAATGGTAAATTCAAGAATGGCTATTTGTTTTTTGTTGTGTTAAAAAAACTTTTTTTTATTATATTTAATAATAATTAAATTATCCTACCAAGAACAGAATTTACAGTTCAAAGACTCGGTTACTTTGGCCCAAGAACGATTTGCTTGACCAACGAAACATGTTTCAACAATTTTATTAAATGAAGCCATTCAAGCAAGAGAAAACAACATCTTCTTTAATTGTCCTTGCAGCACAGCAAAACTGCCTACGTTAAAATTTCACTACGAAATAAATGATGCGAACCAACTTGGGTAGTATTTGCTACTGTACTTCGCGGAACAACACGATTATAGAGCGACGAAAGTATGTTGAAGCATAATTCTGGAACAGTGAAAAGTCACAATTTTCCACAAACCATCCGGCGTCATCGTGAAGCGTTACGGCTCAACTGTTTCGGGGCTCCGGTGGGAAAATTAATTTAATTTAAATCATTGCAAAGTTTATCTTTTGCAAGTACCTCTTTCCGTAGTAGTTTCTCTCTTGGCTTTTCAACTCGCTTGCTCTAAGCCTGCTGTGACCTTAAGATGGATTGAATTCTCTACAGAGACATGAGTTTAAAGCATTTAATAAGCGTTTCCAATGAAAACGATGACGTGAAGCCTCGATCGAGATGAGAAGGGGCAGAATCAACCAACAACTTTACTTACACTTGCTTTGTTTGATAAATGAACAGCATGTTGCTGCTACAACACACGAAGTAACTGTTTCGTTATCATGATCAACATTTATACTGTGTGAAAATGCACGTTTGGTGGCATCATTAAATTTAAATTAAAGCACTACCATTGATTAAAAGAAAATTATGTACCAGCGGGCGCATCGTGTTCTTTCCACGTGCGAAATGTTTTTTTACCGCGTGTTGTATTCAGCATAGAAAGAAATTCTGATGATACGGGTCAACTTCTCGCTGGTCGGGGAAACCGCACGACAGTCTTGAATGCAATCAGGCATGCATGTTCGATAATTACTACTGCATATGTTGCTTTACTTCAGCCTTCACGCTATGCCCAAGTTCAATGGAAAAGTAATTACTACGCTTCGATGGTTTTGTCCCGTGCACCGCCACGAAAGGATAATCACCGAGGAACAGGCAGTTTATTAATAATTTGCAAACCTTCGCGTCGAAAGCAAAGATGCAAGAAAAAGTGTATTACAGAAAAAGAAAGATAATTATGCCCTTTGGTATGCCTGAAGTGTGATTAATGGAAGTCATGTATAATCAACCTGCAATCGTGATGCTTAACGAGAAGTGTTGAATGCAATTAGATTAATGAATCATTTTAAAACTGCAAATACAGATTAATTAAATAACAACACAAAGTTATAAAACAAAATACAAAGGAAAAATTGATTTTAAATATCATCTTCGACCCAACAAAATATGCACTATTAGCTCTACTATAACTAACCTACACTTCCGGACTGTTGACGAGACTCTCATGTGTGTTGTGATGTCTATCAACGACGTTACGAAACAACAGTAAAGAAGTATACGTCTCCATACCTTCCGTCGGCAAGGTTTAATTAAGCAATCTTATCCAGCCGTGGTAAATGGATCGTGACGAACTATTTTTCCCTTCCCAGTTGTTTGTACGCTACCGCTATGACATGCGGAACAAACGATGCAAAATGTCTTTTTGACACGATTTTCATCCATTTGTGCCTGAACCGTAAACCCTTCCGGGGGAAATTTGGAGGCAAAAATAGGGAAACCTATTTTTCATGAGCTGTACCTGCGCCTGTGCCTGTTTGAAGTATAAAGGGGAACGAAACGGTTGAGAGTATACGGAACACCGAGTTGAAACCTTCGACTTGCTAAGGTCATTCCGATCCGTGTAACATTTAATTATTCCCGTGTTCCGATATGGCTATCAAAGACGGGCCTCTAAAAAGGACTGCTTCTGAAACATCGCAACTAAAGCGCACTGTTGTGCTGTGAGCCCAAGAACTACAATATATTTGCCTGCGCCTTTCGTTTCGTTTCGTTTGGGCTAGCGTACCAAAAACTGTAACCTGAAAGCTTGTTTATGGAGAAGCAATACAAAAACAAAAGAAAACTGCCGGACGCAATATATTCTAGAATTAGTCATGTCCAACGAAAAACGAACATCAGAATGTGGGGTAAACCCGCGGCACAAGGTTCGATGGTTTAATAAATATTCAAGAATGTTTACCCTTCGCACTGGAAAAGAAAACAGAAAAGCAGCAAGAAAATCAGCGAATATCTTACCAGCTCAACATACAGCCACAAACTAAGTCCCCAAACATGGCCTCAGTTTGGTTTTTGCAAAGCACGATCTTGCTCATGGCAGTTCCACCCCGGTTGGGGCTTGTACTAGGTTGATACTATTTTTTTTTCTTCGAAATTCCAGTGCTTCCCACCAACTGGGCAATGGGAAAGGTATTATAATGCTCAAAACCACCGTCCAGCCCCATTGTTATCCGGTGCCCATTTGCCATCGTCGTCCATAAATTATAACTTTCATGCAATAATTTTCCTACCAGTCTGTGCACGATTCAGCAAGTGCATGAGTATTTGTGTGTGTGCTAGTGTGTGTTTAGGGGACATGGCTTCGAGTGAAAGTGCCCCAACAGTACTTTTAGCGAAGCTTTCGGGCTCATTTCATTTCGTTTATCGGGCTTAGGAAATCTACAGAAGGTGCTCCCGCTTGAAGAAACGTCTGCGGAATTTTTCTTGCACATATTTTTCTACTGCTTTGCAAAGAAAGTTGAAGTTTCATTAAAACAAAAAAAGAAAAGAAAAAAGGGCATGAGTTGACTATTGGGCACCTTTCGAGTGGACAAGGTTAGCTGGGTAATTATGAGATTATCATATTTCACCGAAAATACTCCTCTACAACAATTTGCATACAATTAGAAGGCGCTTTACAGCTGTGTTTGTGTGAGTGTTGGGCAAGTGTCCTGGGTGAAAAATATTGCTACTGGTAAAATTATTCCATTTGTGTAAACCAATCTCCGACCTATTGTCCAACAAGTGACCGAAAAGGAAGAAAAGATAAATAGAAGAAAACAATACTCTCGTTTTACGCACACCGCGTAAATTCATTAAGGTAAAACCAATGAAATGGTTTTGAAAAGCTTTTAAATTGATCAGATTGATCGCTTAGTGATAAAATTGACGTTAAATTAATGACTTGCGAAGAAAAAATTAATGACAGATTAAAGATTACACTCTTAACAATAAACGTTGCTCTTTGGATTAGGGTGTTCTATGTAAGGCTGCTCTCTGCGTTGCTGAGGAATGTGTGCCTCATTATGATTGAATTTGAAGATGGAAATTATTTAAAATTACCGTTTTGAGCTGCAGGTAATTTATTTTAGCTTCGTCGAAGGGATTTCTTTGGAGTTTGTGCATCAATTAATGAATTAGATTATGTTTCAAATTGAGAATCGTTTAAAAAAATACAGCTAGCTATTACGAGGTAACTGGGAATGGGTACAACCAACACATTTCATAATTCCTTCAATTTTAATTCCTGAAATGCTTTCACAATCCTCTGAGCTAACTTTGTATTCATACAATTTATGACTCCCCTGACAAATGTTTAACTTTGTTACATCAATTAACTGAAGGTTGTTTTTTTTTGTTCATGCCGGTATCATTCAGGCACAATTTTTATACCGTTGTATGTTCATTACCCAACCCATCGTGGTACATTTACATATTATTTCAATTCTCCTGACGAAATTGAAACCTAACGAAAGCGAACGGACCTTTTGTGGTGCAAATGTGTCAAAAAACGAACTAAAGATCACGCCTGATGCATTCTATGTGAGCTCCGCGATAAAAGCGACGAATTTAGAGGAACAAAAGAATGAAAAAAAAACAAGATCGCAAACAGTTGAAAAGAAAATTGTAGGTGAGAAAAATGAATGGAAAAATTAGAATAAATGCTTCAACACGAAACGGTGAGCAGGATGCACGGAGGATCAGGGTGTTCTTGCGTCGGCTTGACGGAGGAGCGGTTGGCAGAAAGAAAGTTTTTAATGAGATTGAGTTTGCAGCGATCCGGGACTGCACGGACGATTCATTTCGATGTAGACCGATTCCCTGTCCAGCAGACCGAAACCGAACTTGGCCGTTTTTATTTCTCAAGTGTGCGAGCAATGTGCATGGAGATGGAACACGCTCGAAACCGGTCAGATAAAAGTTTTGCATTTTTGCGTGAGTTCAGTTCGGTAAAAACTTTTTCACTAAATACTCGAGAATGCCCAGGGAGTTAGCCTCGGTACGTGTCAATTGATATGCATATTCAAAGATGGTTTATTTTTTAGACGAAGGTTCATTTTTCTTGCTGAGGACTTTATGTTGTACGACTTTGAGTGGATTGCAATTGAAAAGCTCGCAGGAAGTAGATAGGAAGTATTGGAAAGTAAAATGTAGACGAGAATAGCTCAAATTCAAATCAATTTAGACAAAGCAGAGATGATTTTATCGATTTATTGTATAGGAAAAGTCTAGGAAAGTAAGTTTATGCTAAAATCAAACAAATCAATAGAAAGATTATGATTACTTATCTTTTTTTGGTTGCCGATGATTCAAAGCAGTTTACAAATTTGTCATTGCTCCGCATTTAGCATATTTTAGGAGCAGATAAACTTTCACACGATTTGGCAAACAAACACTTCATTCTATGCATTTGTAATATGTTAAAAATAAATGTTTTGTAGCGGTAAGATTTTTCAACCGAATGTTTATATATTGTTGTTATGTTTATGAAGCCCATTTCACCTAACCTGCCATCATCGAGATTGGCTCTGATATGTGATTAAAAGTAACGTTATTACTTTACCTTTTTCACGCAAGCAAATACTCTCATTAGCCACATGCCTGCACTGAGCCAATCAAGTCATTAGAATGATTAAGAAATTAACGATGGTAAAGCGACTCTCGTTAATGGTTTCAAATCTGTGTACCCACCCGGTGCAGCTTAAAACACCAATCTCATCAACACACAGTTTCACGCACCCATGATGCAGGGAGTGGCGTGAATGGCACGTGGAGTGATACTGCGGATTAATTACTTTGACATATCCTTGTTGGTATCGGCAAAGCTTGTAAAAATGTCACTTTGATGCCTCGTTGTACGCCGTTAGTTAACTGTTGACTTAACGAGTAGGCTTGCTAGGACGGTTGAGGAAAAGGAGGCTGTTGTCTGGCCACACGTGTGTTTCACTTTATGTAAGAGCAAAAAAAATCTCTTTTTCCAGCTGGCGGTTCTTCGCATCAATTAAACTCGTCACCCTTCAAAAACAAAGGTAGCGTACCACGAGCCAACATTCTTTTCCTCTTGCTATGTATAGTCATATTGTATGGAATTTCACACACATATGACTCCACACCGAACGAACACATGGAAGGCATATTGGTTAACCAAAAGCCAACAGTTTTCTCGGCGAAGATGGCCGGATGTCACGGTTTACCAAACAAGCGTGAGCAGCGCAACTTGGATGCTCATTTTGTTACCCCCCTAGAATTCGAGCGAGTGAAAGTTTTCACACACCACAAACCCCATCCTTCAAACGGTTCACCGTGGAAAGATTCTAGTCCTTCAATAATTAGCACCACCCGGTACGTGCGCTCCAGTGAACCCCACGAATACGCTGGAAGTGCGTATGTGAGTGTTCTTCCGGTTAGGTTAGGCGCGTATTCACGTTGGCTTACCTACAGCAGATAATAAGGAAGTACGGCATTGATGGCGCATCGTAGGCGTGCTGTCGGGAAACTTTTCGCTTGAATTGTGGTTCTTGTGGGATTGGGATTGATGAGACTTTTCGCCTGTCTCGCGTGAAATAAAGGCACCCTCGCAGATCCATTACCTCGGTGTGTGTGGCGTGCATTGAAGTTGGTCTATTTCCATGCCACATCAAGTACGCGGAATGGCTAGAACATCGGATGCAGGAGTTTTCTCATTAAAAGCCGCCCCAAAAAACCTCTACACTGTTCGGGACAAGAACAGCAAAACTAAACACGCGAGCTGAAGGCCCAATCAAAGAATGCTCCGATGCATAAATAACGGGTCTCTGCTGGTCGATTTCGAGGCTTTTCTTCGGCAGCGGAAGAGGAAAGCTCTGGAACGTCGGAGTGGCTTCCTTTTTCCGGAGCCTTTCAGTAGCGTTTGTGTGACAATTACCCTACGCCTTCCGGGTGCTTATTTGCGCCATTCTTGTAGCTCATCGTCCGAGTATGCTCCAGGGGAACAATGGCTAACGATTGACCGATTTATTCGGACGATTCTGAGCAACATCGTGTTGGACGGCTAAGTGTCTTGCTGCAAACCTCCATTGAATGCTTTTAAAGTAGGCAACCGGAAATCTATTCAAACGCTTTCACCACATTCAATAGCGAAGCTACTTTCAATAGTGATTGTGTACAAAAAATTTCTTTGTAATGAAGTGATATAAACACTTGAAGCATTTTCTTGCGGAGAAAAAATATGATCTTGTTGGAATGATATGATGACCATTACAGTTTAAGTTAGCCAACGATATGAACAAATATGAAAACAAAAAGAGGTTTATGAATATGTAATAAAGGTTTCGGCTTCCTGAGCAGAGTAGATAGTTTTGAGAAATAAACGTTTGAATGAAAAAACTACATACAATAAGACGTCAGCTTATTGCTGTTGATTGATTAATGATTATTCTTGGGGCTGATTTAAAAAAATATAATATCACTATCTAATGACCAAGAACAATTTCATGTAATAAGCTAGCGCTAGGGCGAGTCACGGACAGTTATCGTTACGTGTAGAGGGAAATCTACAAATTTTTTAATCTGAAACTTTTGAACCTTATCTTGGGAAGAGGGCACTCACACACTGACCCTTCTGGAAACCCTGCATATTTTGTGGCTTTTAAAAAATGATCATTAGCTCTAGGATGGAATATAATATTTTTTTATTGAGTGACATGGTTTGAAATTTTAACTGCTATAAAGCGGATAAGCTACCAGTTTTTTTTAATTGATTTTCATATGCATACTCTTCGTCGTTTTGATGTCGTTATGCCACCACCAAAGGCAATATTAACAAAAACGGATTCTAGGTAGTGAATGATTTCAACTTATTTGTTCACTAAATATTATCCCTGACTTTACTGCAATGTGGAATGCTTCAATCTATTGTAATTTACATTTATTTGAGATGCTTAGAAAAAATACAATCAAACGATTGCGCTGGAATTTTTGTACAGCCAGCCAGCCAGCATTACAAAGCCACATTCATCCATTATCGAACGTCGTGAGCAAAAAACTTAATTTTAAATCTCGATAAAACCTAATGCATTTTTGGTACGAATCAGTGATTAAATACCGGAAAAGGGAAAAATTATTTACGTTCAACAGGGGTTTTATCAGCAACATTGACTTGCCCTAGTTGTGACCACAATGAACCGAAAATCTGCATCCCACCATTTTGGTCCATTCATATGTGGCCACATACACAGCTTGTTCAAATTGAGAAAAGACAAATTGAATCAATTAGTGCACAATACACTTTTGATTAGAACAACTATTTGTATAAAAAAGAAGTGCGAGAGTTTGCTTTACAACTAACAGCATTACAGGAGTCTCTATGCCCATGAAGTGTAGTTGAAAAGTAATATCGATTTTAAAACGATATATTTGGATACATGCAGGAGAAGTTTACAAAGTAGGTCAAAAAACCAAATTTTTGGAATCGTGAAACGTGCTTTTAGTATATACACACTGTCTGGCTGGATTGATGGACCATATGTGAAGTATGTATTTTTTTTAAAACATTATTATATAAATGGCGTGGCTATTTATTTGTAATTGTTTGACAAACCATGGCATTCTGTTTTTATGCATCAATATGTGTGTAAAATAATATTACATTCTGATAAACACGATACCTTCAATTATGCTATCGATTATGCATGCAACCGAGAAATAACTGGGTAGCAAAAACACAATATTAAAAATCAACAGCAATATTAATCCATTTGCATGTTTGATTATGCATCTTTGATGGATATAAATGAACAAACCCGCCGGTTTATAACAGCAGCTTTTTCGCTTTCTATCCTAACTCCCCTAAATCTGGCATTAAAATCAATACTTTCGGATTAAATTTCGCTCCCCCGAGAACGATTGGAAATGGCAAAATGTGTGTAAATAATTAGCTCAACCCGTACCAAATTCCATCGCGCACGGTACACTTTTCATTCACTTATTGTCAGACAAGTTTTAGTTCCTATACGTTCCCTACAGCATTGGTTGTAGGTCATGGCTGTAGGGTTAGGGTAACAACATCTCCAGCACATCCCCGAGGGAGTTTATTGAATGTTGCTAGCTTGTGGCGATGGTGGTAGAATGTGCAAATGTTAGTCTGGGCTTAGCATGCATGCTAAAGAGATATCGCGTTTCGCAACCATTCCGGTCGGTGGAACACTCTAATGGAATTCAAATCAATTCCGATCCAGTAAGCTCACCCGTACATGTTATTTGATTATACGTATACGAAACGGGTTGATTGACATAATTACAACATATCCGGCCAGGTGCAGCGGTAGAAGGCTGGTTTGGTAGCAAACCTCTAAATGCAAATCAAGGCCGTACCACTAACGAAGACAGATTGCGCGATTACATCGTTTGGTGTTCGAAATCGAAGATCTGCTCTCGTTAGGCAAATGGCTCCCGCGAGGGTTCGTAATCAATCGTCTTGCACCTCATTGAAGCAGATTGATGATGACTTATAGTTTGTTTTTTTTTTTCAACATTCAAGTGAGGAGTACCATTAACCTTTAATTATTTCTACCTAGCGTAAACTAGTGTAAACATATTTACAATTATTACCCTTTTCTTGTTTTTATTTCCGCGTTGATTGATTGATTGATTGAATTGATCCTTATAAAAGTGGTGTCATAATAGTTTGACCTTTAATTGAATAATGTTGTAGCTCAAGCGTTTGCGTATGCTAACCATTTAAAAGTTTACCGTGTGGCACAATGTTTTTAATACTTCTTAGTTGGCACAACAATCATTGATGGCCACTAACGTGCTTTGCATTCTGTGACTTGTTGTATACATAGCAGGATAGACAATCCTGCATTTGGGGGGCAGCATCTGCAATCCGAATGGGATTCTAAAAACGTCGGGCCTTGTAAGAGGCCTGCGCCGTCAGCACTCGACCACCGGACCACCCCAATGCTTCTATAACGTATCTATTAAGGATGTTTTTGGTTTTTTCAAACATGAATATCATCGTGAAACCCATTTTGGCGTGCAATTAACTCTTACTTAATTTTCGTAAAAAAAAAAAATACACCACTGCTATAACGATTATTCCTTAGCATATTTTATGAATTGAACAAACAAAAACTAGCATTACAAATAAAACAAACATAACTACGTGACGTGACGAAGATGCTTCTACATCCGCAAAAAAATATATTAATTATTTAAATTCTTCGACACCACCAATCTACCAGGCTTTATGTAAAATATCCGTACAAGGTTCAACTTACCTACTACACTCAGTGTCACAAAGTAGCTGCGCACTGGTTGGGTCGATATCTGGCATTCGTAGATTCCGGCGTCCCTTTTTTGGGCCCACTTAATCTGCAGCGTCCAGTCGTCGACGTCTTTGTGGTGCGTTGCCTGGAACCGCTGGTCGGACGTGTACGTATAGCTACCGACGGTGAGTATGTGAATGTCTCGATGCCTTATCCACGAAACCTGTCCATCACACCACCCACACCATGAGTCATCGGATCCATCCAAAAGGATATCCCATTCCGGAGCCACGGTGATGGAATGCCACGCAACGGGGTGTTTTCGAGTAGCATGAAATGAGAAATTGTTCGTCAAGAGTAAATATTTAATTTGATTATTCAAAATAAGGATCAGGCTGATCTGAGGCTGGAGAGAAATAATGGGTTTTTCGTTTCTTTGGCGCACCCTTGGATCTATGAGAAATGGGACGACCCTTTTTTGTGCTCGCACTCCCGATTGGAAACGGAACTTTGTTTTGGCAGGATTTAATGTGCTTCATAATTTCTCAATGGCTTTCTCCCGGAAAGCTTTCCGTCCTAGAGCAGCCTTTTTTGATGGGTGATTTTTTTTCAGCGTTTCACCTCCTGTAAAGGGTCCGCTTTCACGTCGTCCGCCGGTGTCGATTTTTGCAATGAATACTAAATGTTCAGCCTCTCGAATGTTCTCGAAAGCAAATACTTTTGCAACAGGCAACTATTGACCTTTTTGTCAGGTGAAGTTGCAAAGTAGCCGCGATGGTAGGCGCTAGCGCTAAAAGTCTCCATTCATCTTGAGAAGTTTTTAAGGTAACAGCTGCTAGTTGCTGAACACGATTGGGCACGCGTTGTTTTTGCGTGCCGAGGACGTTGCTCCAGTGATGCGTTCTAAAAGAAAACGTTCAGCATTAAGCTGGTCCGTGGTGGGGGATAAGTTTTCTTTTTCATGGCTTGGCTTTCGTGGAGATTGAGAAGAACCATTCAGAATTCGAGTTTTTGTAACTGCTGCTCTCCTGGGAGATTTAAGGCTCTCTTGGGACAAACGCAAGGATTAAGAGTTTTATAGAGCGAGAGCATTTGATGAACATTTAAAATAATGTCATGAAGTTTGGCTTTTCTTTTGCTTACTTTTGTTTCTGAATGAAATAATTAGCCATCAAGTGAATAGTTTTATACAGCCTTTTTTAACGTTTGTTTGAAATGAAATTTGTAAGAAAATATAATTTGATATATAGTTTATTATGTAATCAAAAAAAAAAATTCAAGCCGATTTTTGCTTGTTGTTTCCACCGCTTTTTTGTTTTTAACTTGTTTCTAACGTTTGCTTTAGAAATATATAACAACATTTTGAAGCCATAAATGTTCTCTCTCAAGAATGATAATTTTGATGGCTTTTTGCAGACCGATACAAAGAACAGCTTTTGTGCCGATCGTGTTTTTTGAGAAGCTAACTAGCAAGAAGCAATTAAGAATGGGTCCCAAAAATGGGTTATTTTGATCGTCTTTTCGGGGCGTCCTTGTGAGTTTCGTCTTAAATTTGATAAGCCTAACGACAGTCCACCGTTTGGCAGTACATCAGCAAATAAAACAAGTTCCAAACGGTTGGTCGGTTTTACCGGTATCGAGCTTCGTAACTGCAGCGAGATAGACGACGAAAAGTACTTAAAACCAAACGACCCAACGTCGGACCATAACTCTTTCGGCCATTGTAATCGACGGATGCGGGCGACCTGTTAATTATGGCCATTGGATGAAAATTTACGAACTGCCGCAACCATTTTCCTTACAAAAACGTCGAACTCGAGGAACCGTTTCTGAGGGCAACTTTGGTCGTAGCGTTGTTTTCGTACCTTACCTTGGTTAAAAAGGTATTGCGAGCCCTGTCCCGAGATGATGTTTGCAATTAATGAAGCTCAAAAGTCAGCAATTGTTGGGTATACTTTTTTCGGTTTGTGTATTCCACAATCGTTTGTGTGTTTGCATCTTTCTCCGTAAAAACGAGAAATGCCAGTAAATTAATTTGTCTTTCCATTAATGAATGTTTATTTTTCCAAGGTCGGTACCTGCTTCCGCGATCAGCACTCATCACACGCGTTTCGCGTTTCGACCACTTTTTGGGCGGTACGTTTGCATTGTTGATGTGGTGCGAAAAATTAATCGAATTGTAGAAAACCCCCTTTGGCGTGGCCAGAAGGGCGACGCGTGTCAAATGGTAGCTTGTTCTCCCGAGCGGGGAAAGGTTTGCATAAAATTTGGCTTTTTTGGCGAGTCATCGAAACAAAATGCTTTACACACGTGCAGCGCGCACAAGTTGTTTGATGTTGGATAATTTAAATAATTATGGATGGCTCCGACGTCAGAAACAGACTCATTATTCACGGTGGAAAAAGAAGTGAAGCAGAGCGTTGGAAAATACGAATGGAAGCAAATGTGCTGATAAGTTAAATGTTGCACAGCAGCTAAATAAATGGAGGAAGACCAAATATTCCCTAACGTTTTCAAAAATCTAATTAGAATTTTGCATTTATTTATTTATCATATCAACAAATGGCTTATAATGTACCTTAACATAACCATTGCGTAATAGTTCTATATGTTGGCATGTTTTAACAACAGAAAATGGTTATAACACGATAATTTCTGCTTTAAAATTTAATTTAAATTTATAAAGCTGATGCTGTTTTTGGTCCTATCACATTTCCAACATTTAAAAGCGTTATTGACATCATTTAAAGAGCTTATGGAATTGACATTATGGAGTCACCAGAATGGCGTAAAAGGATTAAGTTTTGTCAAACTCATTGGTGAGACATTTCTATATGTCAACAGGGCCACATTATTGTGCTTCATGTAAAACCCTCGGAGCAACTCGGAGCATTACCTCAATAAGCTGTTCAATCGCAAAGAAACGTAACCCATCCATGCAAGCACCTGGTTAACTTAGCAAACCGTCAACGCATATCATTTTAGGAGCACTCACAAAGCTAAAGGCTAAGTGCAAGTGAATGACAATCTAATCCTTGCTGTCAACGTGCGCCTCACGACCTTTTTGTTGGTTGCTGCTCTGCTAAAGAGGTACCGCCTCATGGGCTGCATTTATGTGATAAATTTGCATCTGGACCTGGGTTTTTTGGAGTGGTGCAAAATTCAAGCAACATATGTTTGACAAAAAGGGTAAATAAGTGATGGGAGGTAAAGACGCATGTTGGTTTGATAGTGCGTTGCATCTTACCGTTTTGTTTCCCAGGCTCTTCACCCGACAGCTTAGATAAGCGGATTTGCCTACGAGTCCGGTCACATTTCTCGGCGTCGTGTCGTCAAAGTACGGTTCCTCCCATTTGGTTTGCGAGCTCTGACCCGATGTCTGCTGTTGGGCGTGATGGACGCCACCGAACTGGCTGGAGGATCCGGACGCAACCGACCCGGACGCCACGTACGTGCGCAGATGGGCCGTGCTGGTATCGAGGAATGATTTATATCCATCGAAGGGCTGATGAGGCTGGATGCCACCGCTGGTGATATCTGTAATTGGAACACGCGCCACAGCGAGCACGGCGGTTAGATGAAGAGGAAAATTGTATCAGTACATCGATCACGCAAAAGCCAGCAGTCGGCGGTTTCCCACCAATACTTCCACGCCGCATCGCCTGTCAGGGAACTTATGCTACTCGAGGTTGAAGCAGAGTGTGTGTGTGTGGTTTATTAGTTAGAGGTGTTGCTGACTGCGGGAGCGTACCGTGAGGTCACACCGTACACGGTGTCACACCATTGGGAAACTTGGTGGGTTCGCAATCGTATTTACGTGCGGTCGGTTGCGATGGTGTTTATGCTCATCTAGTGGTCGTTTCGTCGGGCATGGTACCCCATTACCTAACCTCTTGATGGTTGCGTATCGTAACTGAGCATTTCGTTTGTGGCGTCAGCTCTTCTTCTCACCACCTTTTCTCACTGATACAGATACATAACTACTAGCAAACATAGCCATGAATCTGTTATCGCAGCTGATAGGAATTTTCCTATCCCAAGCGATAGGTACGGAATGCAGAATTGTTTGAATGTTTCAGCTCACACAGTCCATAAAACAATGCGTTTCCATTTGGTGGACAGTGCTGGTACTGATGAAATGGTTCCCTTCTATTCGCTCTCGAAGATGAATGGACATGTGGTGTCCGTTTCGTAAGGTTGCTTGCTTTGCTAGCCACCAGAAATAGGGGGCATCGTTTCACCGTTGATGCTAATAAATAATACAACACATTTGTTGGACAATCATTTTTCATTTAAAATAAATGATCCGTCAGAAATGGTGGACGTTCGGGATGGGGATTAATTTAGCTTCGCAGCGAAAGGTTGCAGCCATCCTTCATGGGTTAAATGAAAGATGAAAGGTATGTTTTACGAAGAAAAATGACCATGTGAAGAAGTATTCGGAGGAAGCAAAAAAAAAACTCCATCCATAAATTGGCTTAATTGATGTCTGTAATCTAAACTATAAAAGGAAGCTTAAGTGTGTATTTTGTAAATTTGAAGTCATTTTCAATAATTACATAATCACCTCTCTTTAACCAATTACTGCAACACGAACGTTGCATATAGTATTAATCAGTTCATACTGCGGATTTGCCTTGTGGAAAGAGCATTTATCCACAAATAGTGCACTATTTTTTTATCAAACGAATAAATGGCATGTGAAAAAGTACTAGCAATGCGTCAATTACGGTCGTTTCGTTTTGAAAATTGCACCCTACTGTAATTTGCCTGTGGTTTCTGGATAATGCGCGTTGGTTACTAAATTTTTTTAATGAATCATTAACTAGCAAATCATCGCGTTCTGTTTGGCTACAACACATATTCGTCGTTTCCTTCGTGCTTTAATCATATTTTAAGTATATAAAATTTAAAATGAAATTTTTAACCTTCAAGGTTATTAACAAATCAAATAAATAAACAAAAAACAAAAGAAGTAAGCTTTATGAAAGTATTGTATCATTAAATTACGAAAAACTCGTTTTTTCATTAGCTTTTATTTCGCTTAATTATCCTTTTTCATTCTTTTCTCGACTGATTCATTCAAACAAAGCACTCACACTTATGGAACATAATAATATACTTGTTGGTGTTGTATTCCACCTATGATATGGTTTTCACCTTTTAATATGAACCTCTAATTATCCACACAGCAAGCACAGCATAGACACAAGCTACGTAAGCTCATTGTGCTGTTTGCACAGAAGGTGTCTATTCACTCCGGACGAATCTTTCTGGATACGAAAGCTGCAATGTCTGTGTTGCAATGCAACGAAGATAAATACACGGAACTTTTCCTTTTTTCCCCGATTTCCCTTTGTTGGCTATATTTAGTGCACATTGCACTAGATATAGGCGTGGTAGGTCTGTTAAAGAGTTTCTTTTCGACTCTGCCACCACATTAGACCGGTTGGGATGATCCAGATGCGAACTAGTGTCTTTTTTTGCTTGCTTTACCGTGTATGAAGCCCGCAGCACGAACCTAACTACAAGAGAAACAGTTTGCCAGAAGGTTGACTTTCAACCATGCCAGTGCCTTTGAGTGTTTGCTCAGCTGCATCGAAAAGCGTCACTCGGGTGAAAGGACATTTTGCCGGAGAAATTGGGAAGTTTCACTACATACACACACAACACTCACCAATACATGTGACGAAGATCTCGACAAGCGTGACAGTCCAAACCAGCCGAAAATGCTGCCCGTGGGTCCCGTGAGGGATGTACCCTTTTTATTTGTTGCTCGATTTGAAATATATATATTTTTCCACTTTTCGACACAGTTTGGAGGCGAGCTCTGTTGCCGGAGATTCTTTCGCGTACGTTGTGCAGCCAAAGTTTTCACGGTGCATGGCAATGCAACACACTTCAAAAGTATAGCACGCATTCGAGCCGGCTGCTTATTTGGTCGAGGTTATGGCTGCAAGGTGAGCGAGGCTCGCGTATAAACGGTAATAGCGAGACGAAAACAGCGACCCAATGCTGTTCCTCCGACAACGTGGCAGCGAAAGCAGAGAGCGAGCATGAAATTCTTGTCCTATTTCAATAAAGTTTGTGTTTGCCAGCTGAATTATAGCGTTAGTTTTCCATAAATTACATTGTCGCCCGTCGTCCGTGTTTCAAGCCCGTTTCCGAAATACTTTCACGGTACGATTTTTGCTACTACTTGCTTACTGCAACACACGTGCGCTACACCATCGTTTGGCCAAAGGTATGTAGCATTCTCGCTCAAGGACTAGAATTGCAATCGTTCGGCACCCAGCGTTGCAAAGTAGGGGCTTTTGGTTGTTATAAAAGCGTTGGCAGGTTTTGGAGACGAATGCCACTGATGTAAAGTTATGATCCGTTTCTATTTTGGGAAGATGCCGACTCGTGGAAAAGAAACCTTAGGTCGGAAGCGGAATACAACTTCCCATTTCGTCAGGAAACATAAATAAACAAAATGTAAGCTTTTTGAGCGTCGGTACAGTTTGTGTACAAAAACAAGTCTTCAAATTTGTGTCCAAAAAAAGGTAATAAACATTTGATTCAAAATTTGTATCAATTGAACTATATTATTTGAATTAAAAATTGAAACTTCAAGGTTTAAAAGAAATATAATTTTGTTTCTAATATTTTATATACATCTGACATTTGATGTGTATTTTCAAATAAATCCGTTTTGGGAAAGCAGTCTTTTTAGGTATTTACTGTCATAATTCTTATAATTCAATAAAGAAGGTTTAATTTAAATTTTTATGTATGAATTTACCATGATCAAAATCCTAAAATACGATTTTATCTTCATCCTTTACTCGCCACGATATGAATCTCATACTTTTTAAGTTAATCTTCTATTCAGCCCATAACTGGCTGACGCAGCATAATGCCCAGATCAGCCGAAAGAAATAACGGATCGCCTGACCGGAAGGATAACTTCACTGGTTACACTTCGCCGAACGTGACAAATGAGCTTGCTGGATATATTTTAATTATTTACCGCTTCATAAACTCTCCCTTTATCTCCCGGATATCTTGGGTAAGAAGATAATCTGCATCGGAAGGGCCCGGCGGATGGAAGGTCAACATAGAGTTTGGTTTTTAAATTATGCTTACAATAGACCTCATAACGGTAGCTTCACAAAGGTTTGAAAGAACGTATTTCGAAAGGTAAAGCTGAAATACGGGTCCATAAAATTATGGTTCCGTTTTTCATCGACCTAAGCCTTCAAGAATGTCGCTCGATGCTATTCGAAAAATCTAACACTCTGGCCTTCTTCACCCGCTACCGTTGTACCTTTGGTGAAATAACTCAAGCTACATGCTTTAAAACAGCCTAAAACGTAGACGTTGGGGCTTTCTACGCTAGCTTTATACATTCATCCTTTGCATCTTTCCTGCTTGTTGATCCACGAGATCAGCCATAACTCGTTGAGGAGGAGAGTAGGTTTTGCCGGGGCATGCTATGTCCTAGTGGTCGAATGGAAAGTAAGATTCTACCGTTGGATTCCTTTACTTCCCATCCATAGTATGCCAGAAGGACTGTACGCCGAAGGCTTTCCCCGGGAAGGCAATCCCTGCACAGCGGGTGTTTTTGCTTTATTGCCATGAAGATATATATAACTACTGTGGAACCATCGTGTCATGGGGTAGATTCAGATCATAGATGGGCCAATATTTATTCACCTTCACCAAAATTGCTCCAACAAAATGTCACGAGAAGTTATTTCCTTCCCCGTTCCGGTCTGAGCTCAACGCACTGGGTCAAAGCAGTTTTTACGATCCGTACGATAGCGTACCTGGTGGACATTAATTTACCCACCAACGGTGGTGGGGTCTTATTAGGATCATCGCGAAGAATCTGGTGGGAAGAATCATAAAGAAAACTTTATGGGAGACTAATTTATGGAGCAGCTTGTTCCGTTTTTTTGTCCATACAGTTGATACCTGTCCTCTAGTTGGCTTCTTTACATTAAAATTGATGCAATTTAAATTCCTTTGAGTACATCGCATCATTTAAGCTAGGTCAAATTAACTTCAACACCCCCGTCCCTGGATGCAAACGATCACCTGTACGGGATTTGGAATACTTTTTACTTCAATTGAGACTGAGATAGTAAGTTTCTTACCGACTTAAAGATGAACCTTACCATGTTTATCCTCCGAGGGATTTACGACCGTGATGCTCTATAAAAGAAGTCATTGCCACACGTAATGAGCTTGCCTGGCGCAATGAACATTCGGTAAAAGGCAACTGCAAGACTAACAAGATTTTTGAGATACACAGTCCCTCCTTCAAGCCACACCTTTTGAGAGGAGTTTGTTTGTTTGAATGTGAATCGTGAGTTGATTTTCTTCATTGACTATTGCGCAATGGATAGGGGATTTTGCTTAGCTGTATTGCTGTTATTGCGTTGTTTTCAATACGGAACGTGGGACAAATTTTCGAAGCCACGCTTCATCCGGCAAAGTTTCCTGCGAACCATTCCCATGGTGACACGAAGTGCTTTGACGGTTGTAAACAGGTAATTACTTCAATAAAGTTAAATTTTACTTTCCATGCCATCGAGTGGCAGCTTTTTCCAGATGCTTCCGCACTGTTTCGTGGGTATCACCTCCGGGCCAATGTTGGGAAGAATTCGAAGGAAAACCGTAACGAAATACGATCGCTCTAAATCACGTTTGCAACTGTTTGGCAACAAGTATACGGTGTTTTTTTGAAACGAGTTTGTAAGAAGTTTTTTTTCTTTCAGAAAAATGATGATGCTAAAGAAGAGATAGGAAATAGGAAAACTTAATTACTCCCAGGAATGTTTTGCACGGTAATTGATGGCAACAAGTGGATGTGATGCCTAATAGCTTTTTCATATTAAAATATATATGTAATTTAAAATTACCTGGTTAAATTAAAACACAAATAGGTTTTTGATGATCTACTTTGGTTTGCAAAAATGTTTCATATTCAGCAATATTGACCCAAATTGTGTGAAAATAATGTTGTAAAAATTACATTTAATATTTTTTTTCAGAAATAAATTAGTCGTACATAATCGAAATACAAACATGTTGAACAATTAGGAAAATAATCCACAACACTTCACTCGCTTATTGTGAGTGGATTATTGAAACGCATTTTTACAAACATATCCCAACACTAAAACTGGTAAAATTGTCTACCATTTCTAAACAATGTTGCTCACGTGGGTTCTTTTTCTTTAGCGGTGAAATGTAGGAAAGAAGGTCAAGTTGAAATCTGTTTGTCGTGTGTCCAAGTAGAAGTCGTATAGTAAGTATGTTGGAAAACGATCCAAACGCACGTCGCATAATCGGTTGTGAATCACTGAAGTTGAAAATTAATTCGTATTTATTACACTGCTCAATTGTGTCCCAATGTCCATGAGACCCTATAAATGACAAGTTGTTGAGGATGATCAGCTCACAACTTAACCAAGGCGACTTTAAGCCATCGCTGCACGGAATCGCACCCGGAGAAGTGGTAGCATTCAATTTATTTTTATGGTCACACATAAATATGCCAATACGTCTTGTCACACCACAAATGGGTAGCATACGCATCTAAAATACGGAAGTGCCTATGGAAGCCACTGACAGATGGCCAGTTTGAATACCCTAGGCTACAGATGTTCTCGATGCTTGACGACGTTACGATCTCCTAACGATATGGTATTTATTTTTATCAACGTAATCTCTACCCACATTTCGGATCGTAAAGCGACAAGGGTTTCAAAGAGAAAGTGGATCCATTTCAAGAAAAAATGCTGAACTGTTTTTTTAACTCAAATTAAAACAGCTTTAGCGGATCGCATTTCTACGTCCTAACACTCGATAAGGTAAATCTTTGAAACATTTAGCAGATAAATGGATTTAAATCTAAAAGCAAGTATCCGAAGAAGCAAACATTGTATGCGAAATAAAAAAAAATACTAAGTGGATATTTTGAAACACGATTACGAACACATTACGCTTTGCATTGTAATATTCCATAATTAATTTTTAAATGGTTTAAAAATATCTAATCTCCTTGCAAGTTCATGAATATTTTGTCAAAATATAATGCGCTTGATTTTTATTCCTATAAAAAAATATTAGTGATATCTGTGCTGTTTTTCAAATCAAAAGTGTTGTTTATCATGTTAAACAAAAATAAAAAGAATACTTTGCACAATTCCATTACCTTAAAATTCAAATAGCAGCAACATACTATGAATTTGTCATCGAGCGCTATTGAAATTGTGTCACGGCAGGCAGAAAAGCATTCCCACAAATCATGCCCGTCAGTCGTGTTGTATGCTCGATAAATCAATCTGACACATTTCACCTTAAGGAACGCTATTTAACAGGTGAAATCGAGAGTACTTTTCCATCAGTTGTATCAACCGATCACTTGAATAATTCTATGCGGAATATGTGTGCGTGAGTACGAAAGTATTATTTCCTCCTTCTGCTACATAGAACAGGTTTAAGCCCCAAAAGGTCAAAGGAGCTGCGTTAACTGGCGGTGGCAACGAAGCGTGGAAAATGTTCCCGATCAATTGCGTGTTTCTAAGCACCTTTTTCCGGCCACCTTTGCTAAACGTTCCATACTCACTCAACGACTGCCGGAAAAGGTAAGCGGCTCGAATGAAAATGCCAACAGGCCGAGCGGAAAAAAGTAATGCTTCAGATGGAATGGTACGAGTTATCAGCCATTAAGTGAAACATTGATTGAATTCCGACAGAAAGAAAAATTCGACTACTGACATATCCACAAGCAGGGAACGGAGAGACGTTACCGAGACTTGGGATAGCTCAGCCTGAAGCGGATTGCAGCTGCTTCTGCTTTTATTTTTCATTCAATCGCAGTCATTTTTCATGTCCGTGCTGGCGTACGGACGGATAGTACCTGCGTGAAGTGTGCGATAAATTTGTGTTTTGCTTTGGGAGGGTAATTTTATTCTTAACATGTAGACCATCTTGAATTGAAATAGCTTGCAACCGGAACAGATCGATTGTATTGATTCGTACTTAAATTTAAGAGCAGGTAAATCACAATAACTACGCATATTTTTAAAGTGGAAAATAATCTACAGCATTGCAGCAACAAATTGTAAATCCTAGGTAGGATGTAATTTCAGCACCATGGAGAGGAAATCAATCAGTCAGCCGGTAAAAGGATTGCCTAATAAGATAATCCTTGCTGATAATTTACTTTTTATGAAGTTTGACTAAAGGTGTAGTCATCATTCGTGGGATTAAAAGCTTAGTGAAAATCTCCAATTTGACATGGCTGCTGACAAGTTTAAGCTATGCATTTAAGCACAATGGTTTTCTAGCTGACGTGGCTAGATGAAACAAATTTTTCAAATATACTTTGCCTATGGATTCTAGGAAATTATTAACATTTAACTGACACTGACAAAATAAGAAATAAAACAATCATTAATTATTAACAATTATTCTAATGCTTGTTTGATATTATATGATTTTGATGGAGTGTAAAAAAAACCAATTGGTAAATTTAGCTTAAAATATTCAGACATAAAAGGTAAAGAAATCAATCATCCATCATTTTTATTCTTAAGAAACATCATGTTTTTGCTGCATTTTGCAGTTTGACTTCAATCGATTGGCGGTTGATGGAGATTTGCGGGAGATAAATGCTTCGCAGATGAATAATCAATTTTTTGATTGATGATATTTTATGAGCCTTTAAAATTGTTTTATGTGGTTATACCTTTGTGTTTTTTTTTGTTACTGGTTTGTATCAACAAAAACTCTTAACCGAAACAAACCTTTTTTAAATATCCTTTCCTATACATCCTTTCTTATACATAGTAGTCTGAATGCAGACACACATATTTCCTGATTGGTAAAATTATCCAATAATAATTCTCCTTTATGAAGAAATTAAGGCAAAAGTTTTATCCCTCGTGGGAGCGATAAAGGAAATACTTTGTTACCACCACCACCCGCAAACTGAATCCTTTTCACACCAAATGATTGTCACGCAATTCGTCTACGAAAAGTTTGACTTTCTTCCCTGCTTTCTTCGCCTTTATTTCATCTTTCAGTTCGATTTCAAGCATTCTGTCACATATGGGAATGCGTTTTCAATTCCATATCGATGACGAAGGGACATAAAACTGATTTATGTTTACGGTCTGTTAGACAGATTTACCAAAACTGGAACGCGTGGCGCGGTTTTATTACGATTACAGAATAAATTCCATGCAGCTTGCTCTCACCACACATACACACTCAGCGCTTTGCATTTGCTTCGCAAGAAAAGTATAAACATACGCTCACCCTTCCCAAAACCGAGAAGGCAATCAAAATGGAACCTGCAAACGGCAACAAATTAATATGGTTGATCCACGAAGTTTCTCCCGCGCAATGTGTGGTACACGTGGAGAATTGTTTCAAGCCCTATATTTCGAGGAAGTACCTACAGTTGAAGCAGGCAGTATGGTAACAATCAGGGGCGGATGTTTTAATATGAAGTTATTTTTATGCTACTTATTAAAATGGTGACATGTGGAGTGTGCAGAAGTCGCGCGACGTTTTCGGTTTCGGGTCACATGTTCAATGATGTATGTCATCATTGTATAAAGACATGTATGTCACACACACTTAATTAAATGTTGAAAATAAACGCATGTGTTGAAACAAACTAATTTCAAATTATTTTAGAGAGGCGGTAGCATTCAAATGATTGGTTCTCAACTTTCAACCAAAAGTAACTGTTATCCTGCGTGAAAAGTGTTAAACTTTTTTAAATAAAACTTTAAAATTTGTTTAAATAAAATAATGAAACAAGGCGTATTTATTTTTGATAGCTATTCACTCATAGTTAAATAACTAATGCAATTGATAATATATTCTTATTAGTTATATAGTTCTATTTAACTTCTATTTAATATATAGTTTCTTATTTAACCAAAAAATTGCTCTATAATAAAAAAATACTAGAGAGCAATGGAAAAAAAAATTATTTTGAGTAAAAAATACTAGAGAGCAATGGAAAAAAATTATTTTGAGTTCACTCACGATATATCTCTCTGCAAAAGAAACGTTATAATAAGCTCGATAACTGGCAAACAAACTTCTTCGATTCGCATACTAAATCTATCCCCTTTTTGGAGCTCAAATATTCTATCTTGCTACGCGTGTTCATGTACGCATCGTGAATAGTTTATTTAATTAATGAATTCGAATTTAAATGTCGTCTTCCAGTACTACCCTGCGATGCAGGATGGTCCTAGCGCGGCAAATGTTATGTATTGGAATGTCTTAAGATTCTGTGTCCCTAGAAAGCTGCCGACTTTTCCATTTCCACAAAATATATTAGCATAAGTTCAAAGAGCTTCGTATCATTCACGCAGTGAAGCTACTCGGAAAGTGGTTCAAAGCGTTTCTGCTTTGATCGACCACTGCCACTGAGAAGCTGGATGCGTTGGAGCCCGTGCCGGGATTACGCTCAGGGAGAAGTTAATTAGTTATTAATTTCATCGGAACCATGCACAACAGAACAGGCGCCACTTGGAATCGATCGGCTAGAGTGGCTGAACACGATTGCTTCTCAAACCAATTAACTTTACGTTGGGAGGTCAGCGTGGTGATTAATCCAGGGCGTTTGATACAATGAAAGAAGCTTGTACAAATAATGCAACAGCCATAAATTAGTGAAGCTTAAAGCTACACACAGCTTGGGAGCTAAAGTTGCTTAAAGTCTGTTTATTGCTTCTGGGTTTGAAGCTACAAATCGCCTTTGGCTAATGCTCAAATTCACACGTCTGGCTCCCTGACTGTCTAGGACATTTGCAAAACTAACAACCTTGCAACCATACACCATCCGCAAAGTTGTGCGCTGTGACAGAAAGAATTGAGCCATCAAGCATATGGTTTTGTGCCCGATCGCATACAAATCTCTTTTCAAAACAGTGTCATAAAAAGAGTTTATATGGCCTTTGCGACCTTTTGCAGGCAGTGGGAAGTACGAGAGATAGAAAGTGAAGAAAAAAAACCCAAGACCTGTCATCTACAAACGTCCACGGACACAGCACGGGGCAGGATGGATGAATGTTGCCGGTTTATGTTTTGTGTGATAAGGTTATGTTGTGTTTGGTGCACGAACAAAAACAATAACATCGTGCCATATGCACGAAACGCTTCAGCGAAGCATGATATGCAATGGAGCATTTTCCCCAAAACCTTATGCAAAGTCCATGCTTCTATGTGTGTGTGAGTTTTTGTAGGTGTGGGGTAAAACGTTAAGCACAATGCTTCATCTCCGGTCGATGAAAGTGTATGTTTTCTGAGAAGAAGGAAGACAAATAGTTGAGAAGCGGCTCGTTCACAGTTGGAGCGCGAATAGCGGGAGGCAAACTGGGCAGACCCAGTTAGCAATTGTGACAAACCAGGAATGGTAAAGGGGGAACGCATCAAATAATGACAACGTCATCAGCACGTCACGGACAGAAGTTTGTTATCATAACGGCCCGTAGTATGTAGGGCATCAAGTATCGTTTCGAAGTTGCTTCGTCAACTGGTGAAAATATTCAGTGAAGGAAATCACCAGAAACTAACAAACACTGAGCCACAACGTGAAAGATTTTCGATTGTGTATGCGTTTATGGTTATGACTCTTTTTTCGTTTTGCTAACGGAAGGAAGACATGACATGATGATGGTGTGTGTGATACGCGGACGATACGTACAGACGAAAACGTTTACTTTTGACTGACGAAAGTTGGTTGACATGTTTCATTGTTTATTATTATTTTTTCCACCATGCTTTTTCTACATAATCGAACCAATAGACGACTTGTAGTACTAGGGCCAAACGTAGCACCGTTTTACTGGTAGTGGCATGTGATTAGATTCGATTTGTCTGATAGGCTGCAACCACCCGTAGTGTTGACATTTTGTCTGAGTACCAATCGGACTAAGAGCGTTTGTGTTAAACGAAGCTGTCTTCGTCGCCAAACAAATCGGCCAAAGAACGCTAGAAAATAAATATAAGTATCAACAGAATTATGTGCAGCAAAAACTTTTCCCTTCAACATCAGCCACGTGAACTTTTGTATGTGGCCCTTTCTTGCAGATTTTGCAAGCGAAACGAAAGTTTTAAGTTTGCACCACGGGATACACCGATCGGTTAAGATGAAAGGGCTCGAAGAATCTTCTGCTCGTTCTGTCAGTAAGTTCGATACACTCAAAGCATAGCGGGAGAGCAGCAAGTTTTTGAAGCAGTGTTGCCAGCATCTTCAACAAACTGTCAGTACTGCGTGTAGCGTTCTCACTGCCATCGCTTCCAGCATGTGTTTTTGTACCATTGGTTGTTTTGATGCAGACGGGTTGCAGGGCTACAAAATATGACACACTTTGACAGTTTGGAAGTGCAACTAGAGTTAAAAAACTTTAACGTGTCCTGAGAACTATCAACCATCGGTTGAAAGCATTTCCTGCCACTCGTTCACTGTGAAAAGGTGTTCGAGAAATGGTTGAGGTTAAAATAAAGTTCGCGGCCTTTCGAGGTGTGCATTTGAAGAACATGGGGAAGACGTTGATCATAGATAGTTTAATGAAGTTAGTGAACCCATTTTATTAGAGTATTGTGTTGTAATTGGGCAATAATTAAAATGCGTGAATAGGTAGCATAAGTAATAAAACAACATTTTATTAAATTAATTACTCGATAATGAGTCTAGGGATATCTACCTTTACACTGTTTTTTTGTTTTAAGTTTTTAACAAAACTTTTCGATTGCAAAAAAATTAAAGATGGAAGCGGAAAAAGATATAACTTAAATGAATTTCTGGGAAAGTTTTTAAAGTTAAAAAATCAACATTTAATGTGTAAAATCATTTGAAATATAAATAGAGAAGTATTGAATACATTACTAAACATAAATAAATTTAAAATAAAATTAACATGAACTTAGAACATAACATAAAATAAGACAAATTGTATAAATACTCTACATACTAATATGTATCATTCTAGGATAAATAAAGATACGAAAGATACTTTTCCCCAATGAATGTACTGTTCTAATTGAGCAATGAATTTTCTGTCATCGGCTGAGCGATCCACTTCAATCAACTGTCGAAGATGCGTCCGACGTTCCGGGATTCGTCACAATGTTACAGTGCCATAAATTCAACCCCGACGAGCTAATTCACTCATGTAATTACAGTACGACCCATTACTTATGGCCCCCCAAAAGCCGTTCTACCGGGAGAACCGCACTGACGATGACGAAATGGCAGAAGCAGCGAAACTAGAACAAATCGTAACCAATGTCGGTGACTTGGCAGACATCACTCAGCGCCTGTAATCACAGGCATCGCCTTCGCACATCAAAATCCCATAACCTAACCTAACATAATCTAACCTAACCTCTGGGAATGGAACGAAGCCGAACCATGACTGGTTTTCATCAGAACGCTGACATGATGTCGCACGAAGCGATGGATGAAACGAACCAGAAAGTGAAGTACATGTTCTTGAGATGTTACAGCTTTCTTATTCGGCCGGGTACTGCGACAACAACGTCATGGACGTCATTAGCAAACTGATGCTAGGGAAGGACAAAGAGTGTATACATGCTTCATCTAGCACCAGAGATGCAACTCTATACCCGAGCACTGCTCGTTCTGACAAAACGAAGAAATGGATCGTTTATCCAGTAACCCGGGCGTGTTTTGCCAGAGAATATGCCTTATCCTGCCAGCTAACAAGAAAGAGCGCGCGTAAGGGCACCCTGTTCCTAACGCTATTACATGATAATTATTTCGCAAATAAATTACACGCCTACAACCGACCAGTCAACCACTAACCCTATTCCGATCCAGCCCAGCATTACCGGATCACCCCTGTGGCTGCATGTTTCATATTCCACCACTTGTGGACGTCATCTTGGGATACCACCACCACCACCAACGAAAACGGACATTTGTAATTGTGTACATCGGTTCTGGAAAGCGAAAATGTCCTTCATCAGGAAAAAGGACGCAACTCAACATGATGTGTCTTGATGGGGAGATACTTCTTTGCCCGAGTCAGATTTATCTATGCACAAGGACGAGATGAGAAAGGGTAAAGTGTTGGTAAATGAGAAACGTGCCTCGGCATAAATCTTCGTATGGAGAGTTCTTAGCATTTCAATTTGTTGCTTTTTTCTCACGCTCCTGATGTTAGTTTTCGAAGAGAACTTTCGCCTTTTATGCAGCAGCTACTGCTGTCGTGCTGGTTTCGAGCTGTCATGATCAGCTTGGAAGGGATGGTAGTTTGTAGAGGGCAAACCACATGAAAGATACAGAATGTTGTTTTCTTTGTGAACCCTACGTCTTTCCCTTCTGAAGGATACATAACAGTAAAGGTGGAATTGTTGAAAGGATCATTGGAGAGTATGGTGTACTTCTCGAGTGCATCCAAAAGGTTCAGAAAAGTGGACATGGATATAGTGAGATAGATGGATAGCTTTCATCGTTGTCATTCCATGGTTTTGAAGCTTGTTTTGAATGACGTTTTTGAAATGCCTGTTTAACGATTCTGCCCCCAAGGGACCATATATGGCTATACACGACCAAGATAGCTTTTATAAAATTGCATCGGTGCATTTTGGTATATTTAAATTGACCCTGTTCCAAAAGTAATTCCGTCAACAGCCTAAACATGGGTCATAATGTTTCGGTTTTTCTGTTTTAATTTAGTTTGTAGTAGCTCTCCGTTTCTACCTCCGAGGACCATATAAAGCCATACATAAACCAAGATAGCTTTTGAATTATAAGTATGCGTCAAATATTTTGGTTTATCTAAATTAACCCTACCCAGAATTTAATCCTTAAAACTAAACTAAACTAATGTAATACTAAATTGGTTTACTTATCGGACTAACATGAAAGACATGATGATCTTGTTTGTCTGTTAAAATTGGGTTTCCCATCCATACAATGTATTTAAACTTTTTAAAAGGTCAAGTAGGTAAATAATACTTGTACCAAAGCTAATTGCCTTTATGTGCCATTATTCATTGCATTGAGACAAGTGTGCAATCATGGCGTTTTTAACTTTTCAGAGAAGTAGCTTCTTTGTGGGATGGTATTCAATCCATCATTTTCAAGCCCATCCCTCGTGGGCTTGAGCCTAACAATAGGAAGGTTAGTTGCATTTTATATCTTAACCAGTGCCGCGTACAAACGTACAAAACAGTTCTGTAAAGTTCGTACCTAATTAGGAGCCATTGTGTTACAGAGAACGTTCTATTGTACTGTTCATTCTAGTACAGCTGGTCTTGTGCTTTTAGAGTCAATACGCTTTGAGCGTCTTTATTACGGTGTAAATCTCTATGATGCATTATTTCATTATGAGATAAATCAATATAACATTGATCAAAGACGTGTAATCATCATCATAAAAAAGGATAAAACAACACTTTAGAAAAGCGTC
>KB698138.1:0-28976 GCA_000349165.1 Anopheles christyi
TAAAAGAAAAGAAGGAAACATAGACGGTGTAGGCGACTCGTGCTTTTTTACTGTTTGTGTTTTAATGCCGTGTCCGTAGACTATTTGGTACCAAGTACCAGGCGCATGCGCGGATTCACGCTAAAGAAATAAAGCTACTAAACCACTGTTATCACCATTGCATTACACTGCAAAGCACACACACACACACACACACACAATACAGATATTAAAACACAAAGGATGCAAAAGATGTAACGGATGTCTAACTGATTGATGGTGTGCTGAAAATAATTGGATCATCAAATCACATTTGAGCACCGCAAAACTGTATCAATATAGGCATTCATAAACAGAACAATAATTCATACCAACAATGATGGAGGAAAAGATGTTACACTTGCATGGGAGTCAGCCATCTTTGTCAGGATACTGTGTTTTATATTTTTAAATAAACATTGCAACATGGATAGACAATTTGATGAGATGCTGTTCATACACACAAGTATCGCACCAGCTTGCGGAATCCGGATAAATGAAACAAGTCATGCAGTGCATAAATAATAGACTACCCTAATCGCTTCTCATACGCGCCTAGCGATTAAGTTTAATAGGAAAACTGTTTAATTGGAATACCTATGCGCGGGAATGTGGAGCAAAACTAGTATATAACGCGATAGGACGCAGTGTGAAATGAATGTAGCCACTAAAGGAAACGTGTGGTTTCTCTTTTTGTTCTCACAGAATTTGAAGAAATCTTGTTTCCGAACGCTAGCGCTTTCATTTCCTCGACGAAAACAGGTCACTTTTATTTACCTTTTTTTATATTTATTGCAACACAAGGTCCTTTCAAATAATCCTACTAGAATGCAAAACAAAATACCAAAAAAAAGCAAGAAACAAAAAATGAATCGAAATTAGTGCATTGATGTGTGTTGATAAACGCTGCGCACTAAACCGTGCAGTGTGGGATGACGTGGGAAAAGAAGAAAGTACTGAAAACGAAAACAGATTATAATAAATCTAAACACATAATCTATGACATGCTTTTGGAAGTGTGAAACTATACAATCCGAAAACAATTTAATCTTCAGTCATAATGATCCCTTAAAACTTAAAATAAACTAAAACAATCAAATGCAATGATTGACCGGTTTTCCAGCAAACGTTCCATTAACCGCAGGTATAAACAAACACTATTCTCCATTAACTTGTTTTATTATTATCTACTAACATATTTAAACTACCCTTTCATTTCTATGCTGCTTCTATTGTCGCGTGACAAAGCATCCTAAATTGACCAGCGTTTATTATATTAAAAATCCGTTTCCGGACTCATCGGTCGAACCGGCACATTTCTCGACCGCAACGGGAGCTCGCTGCTACCTATCCCTGGACGTTCGGGTGATGTGGCTCTAGGCGAGAAAAGTCCGTCACGGGTATAATCTCGTCGCATGGCGGGGTCAACTCGCGGACTGCTTTGTTGCTGTTGCAATCGGCCTACTATCCCATTGGAACGATAATCGCTGTCATCATCGCTATCAGTTTGGCCGCGAGGTAAGCTGGTCGCGGACCGGAAGTCCAGCTGCTCATCTATGTCGCTCGAAGTTTCTCGCTTTGCGAGCTGGCGCACTACCTGGGCGTAATTTGCCGAACTGGCAGCAAGCGGCGAAACGGACCGAACCGTTGGATAGGCAGGTTGCGTATTTTGAATTGTATGTACCGATGGTGGGATGCCGTCGTCGGCGATCAGTGTTGCCGATTGCACCGTGGCCACCTCTGAAGTTGTTGAACGATCGACCGTTTCTGAAACGCTATTGTTCAAGGGCATCAATTCCGTCATGGTTTGTGTCCTCGCTGGTGATATGAATCGCATCTCGATCGGATTGCTGGGGTGGGGGGAAGAAACAAATCGTCTACAGTGATAAGCGATAAAGTATGTGGAGCAACAGTAGCATACCGAAGTAAAGTATCGTCGTTTTCACCGTACAAAGCCATATCCTTCACAAAGTAAAACACCACCATCTCGAAGATTAGACCGATGATGATCAAGGCTGCTGTTATCATGTTAAGAATATTTCCAAACGTTGGCGTCTCATGTAGAAAGCATTGTCGCTCGTTCGATGACCAGAACTGACAGGTGTGTGCTGTGTGAATATACGAAAAAGTTACAATTAACAATCAATAGTTATAATGTAGCTGAGGGCCATCTCTAGCCTTTGCCACAAACAAAGAAGCTTTCGAAGTGCCCACATAGGAAATGTGATCACTTACTTGCCACCACCTGATAGATGGCTGTCCCAGGCAAATAAACCACCAGTCCAACTAACGTCAGCTCTACCGATAGCGCCATCGCCTTGTCTTGCGTCAGCACCGAGCGCAAGCTGATGATCACCTTACCAGTCAGGCCCGAGGCGAGTAACATTGCCACGATCACCGTCAACACCTGAAACACGATCCAGTACGGTTGACAGTCGTCAATCCCACAGGCACCCTCAGTTGCATCGCCACCGTTCTCCAACACAATGTCCACATCGACACCGCATGTGCAGTTTCGGTAGATCACGATACTGTTGATTTCTTCCCGATCCTGACAACCGGCGTGGCACGGTGAAAAGTATGTGAAACGGCTATCTATGGGGCAGACCGGTGTAAAGGGCACATTTTCCGCACAAACGCAATTGGACGCGCAGAACGGTTTGATGAGCTTACGGCCACGGTACGCACCAGCTATTTGTTCTTCGCCACACGAGATGAAAATGTAGGCTGCAAGTAATTTAATAATGAAAAAATGTAAGGATCTTGATATTAGTATGTGTTTCAATTTCTCACTAACATTTTTTATTAAAATTTTTTTCAAATGCAGATCACTGAACTTGGCTGAATCATGAATTCTGTAGTGTGACTACTCTCTAATAGATGGCGCCACTTATAAATGCAAAAATCATTTGATGATAAACTTACCTATGAACAATCCGGTTGCCAACACACCGACAATAATGTTCCAACTAGCTAATTTCCTATAAGAAAAAAAAACCCTTAGTTAATTAAATTGAATTTGTAATTGTTAGTACAGCAAACCATACACTAATATCAAGGCTCAAATAATCAAGCGCCTTTTGTTCAAGACGTTAGCTTGCAACAATTTGACTTCTGTTATTGACTATTGAGATGTGTAACTTGCGCGCTTCAATCACTATGCTCTCGTGATCAGCGACTTGTGACCCTGTTGTTTGACAAGCCGTGGATTATATTGATTAGTGACAGTTGTCCCCGTTCCGAGTAAACTGCAGTGAAAGCCTTGCAACAATTGTGCTCACTTCACATACTTCAAAGAACTAAACAGGTTTAATTACATTAATTTACCACGCTGGCAGCGGTCGCAACGTATATGCAGTTCACAACGAAGAGCTCTAGGCACAAAACAACTCACATGCAAATCAACAGACACTTTGAACACCAGTCAGATACGTTCAAATAGAATATCTAGCATATGAACAAATTTTAGATGCAAACTTTGTACATACCTAGCGGAAGGATTCGTGCTCGCAATGACGAGTGCCGCAACAATTACACCCACAGCAGCCGCAAATGGTCTAATAAGGTTGGTAATCAATCGTGAAGCCCATTCATCGTTTATACCGTCGGCGTGCGATGTAGGCAAAAAGAAGCGCGACTGTAGATAAGACTGTTCATGCGTGTGGAAGTTCACTATGCCGGTCTGGATGAAGACCAGCGCTAGCACGTTGCAGACGAGTACCTTGTTAGAGAAAACGCGCCTTAGCGTGGCCCAGAGCGTTATATCGGCAAGCCACTTGTCGGCGGTGGCGATCGATTGCATACTGTTGTTGGTGGCCGTTTCGACGATATCGTTTGCCGCCTGCCGAACCATTGTGGAGAGCAATCTTTTCGGGAAGAGCGAAATGACGAAACCCAACAGGAATGTCAGTGGTCCAATGATGGCCCATCCTAACCACCAGCCAAGTGTGGTAGCACCCACAGCTAAACCGATTCCCAGTCCTAACTGAGCTCCCCAGATGCGCGCCGCTATGACACATCCTGTTGGAGAGTTGTAAAGAAATGTTGCAATGCAAATGTTTGCACCTAGTGCGATTCAAATACGTACCGATCAATCCAGGACTGTGATGTGTGCGCACATTATCGTCTACATAGCTGATGCCCAACGCATAGATGGCAACATTGGCGAGACCAATCAAAACCTGCGCAACAAACATCAGCACCAGTGTTGTAATGGCGTACGGTCGATCCATAACCAGTCGACCCGATTGCTCGAGCGTACATGTTTTGTCCATGTTTACTGCCTCGATGGTGTTGCTTTCTTCCGAGCTGGGCAGTAAGGAGTGGACAAGAATGTTAATCTCATTAGTCCGATATCACTTTACGTATCAACCTATTAAAACTTTTTTTTTAAACTGAAGTAAGCTTGTAAACACTTTGGAGTATTTGACCTTTTGCAAGCTGATAGCATCACTACATGTATTTGAGTTAGTTTTACGTTGCCATTTGACAGGAACGTTCACATGTTGCATTAAACGAGTTTAGTATTGTTTAGAACTCTAGCCATTCTCACCACCTCATTTTATGATTTTCACTTTTTCATTTTCCCTTTTTTCTCCTCTCCAAGCAAGCATTTCTCCCATACTTACTTGTGCGTCAGCGTCGGTATGATCAGCACTATTAAACTGATTGCCTGCAGCATGAATATTCCGCCCAGCCAAGATATTCGATGAAAGCGATTGCCCCAATAGCTCACCAGCAGGGCGAATATGCCCTGCGCAACACCAGCCGTTACCAGCAACCAGTCCAGGACGATTGGATCGAAGCTCAGCTCACTGGCGGCTTGGTGTGCCGCCAGCCGGAAGTAGCTCTCGATGCCCCCACTGACGAAAGCCACCAACGATAGGCATACGATGAAGGATGTAGCAGTGCCCAAACGTATACATCCCGGTCCATTACAACAGCTGCATGCCGTAACGCCGCAGTCGATCGAATCTGTTCGAATGAAATAATGGTAGAAACCCCAACAACGGGCACGGGTTAATTCGGGATACGCATGGGCTGATAACACCACACTGCGCTATCTTTCACACGAAGGGCGCGGACCTGACTACGCAATCGGATTGGTAAGGTGAGTAATGCTTCACCGTCTGCGCCTTGAGACGTACCTTGCTTTATGTTGTTTGCGTTGGCTTCAATACGAGGGTTTCGCTCGTGATTGCTAAGCAATGATTCTTGACGCATCATCTTGCAGATCTAGGAGCAAGTTGCGTTCCTCACTCAAGCATCCTGTACTGTAGCACTTATTATTTAGAGAAACGTTGCACAACTATGCAAAGCCTGGGACGAACACCGCGGAGTCTTGCTACTAGCTCGTGGATCGTTCATGGACAAACTCTTACTATCGTGGACATTCCGGTAAGCCAATTTGTGAATTGTTATCTCTAACATTACTACCTGTGCTATCTAATCTTATCGAAAAAGAGTTCGTTTTAACACACCGTGGTATCACCGGGTGGTTCGAAAAAGTACACAGCTTTGTTGATAATTTAAAAAATGTTAGCTGTTTATATTTTATTAATTCCATATTAAGAGTGTTTTACATTACAGTAAAACAAAAAGTTGGTCATTATGAAGTGACTAAACAAAATTATTCAATCTTGCATTTATTATTCTTTAAAAATTTAATTGTTTATATTATTGGTGAAGTTTTAATTTCCTAACAAGGATTATAAAATAAATAACATTGAGGCACGATCAGCTCTGAAAGAGTTAATGTGTTTGTTTTTAAAACACAGTCTTCTTATTCAAACTTTTTTAGGATTAATGTGAGGCTAACATTGGTCTATAAATAGATGTGCGAACTCCTTCAAAGCCCTCGATTTTAATTTTGGTCGTCCTCCTATACATAAAAGAGCCAGTCGTTCTTTGGGTAAAAAGGCAACTTTATTCAATTTGCAAATATTCACCCAAAGAAGAACAAGCTTTTCAATAGCATCAAACTTATTTTGTTTAAAAATGAGAAGAAAATAAAACATTTTCCTAATATTACCTTGATTTTCCGATCTTCATCAAGATTAGATTTTCATCAAGATTAGATGCAATTTTGTTTACAAAAAGAGGGAAGTAAGATATAAAAAAAGTCTTTCACATCACATTTATCTCAAAGATTTACTTGTAAACATTTTCTACGAACTTTTTCAATACAACCTACTGAGGCGTTCTAAAACAAAACAAAATATTATAGTAAACAAATATAAGCTACCCTTATCCTGCAATCTTTCACATAAAATGTGGTATGGGTAGTTTCATCCATCGTTAATAATATTAATCAATACAAACTATGCATCAAACATGTACACTACTGATCAGCGCGTAGTATTAAAAACAATCGTAATATTATGGGGCTGTGAGTTTCACACACGCACGAACCAGTGCTTCTAATACGCTAGTATTTAAGTTCGTGTTCGTTTTACTATCGAGACATTGTGAAATTTCTTCAATGGTATTTTTACACATTATTACCAACGTTAATTTTTATGATTGAATTTTTGATTCATTTCTAATTTTTCTAATACTTTGATACAATTTTAAATCTTCATTTGATTTATCAATTCATTCATGTTATTAATTCCTTGGTTTAATTAACTAATTTAATTTTTTATTCATTTGACATGCACATTTATTTATCTTGTATACCTTACTGTTCATTTAGAATTACGCATATAGGTAGTAGATAGGTTAGATGTAAATAATATGTTCAACTCCATAAGAAGACATATGCAGCAATAAAAATGATTGATAAATTAATAAAGTGAATTGTTGGTTTATTTTATCATGTTTCAATAAACTTCAGATTATGTTAATAATACAGTAAAATGCAATAATAAATTATTTAATCACCACTACTAAAACATTAACTGACAACAACAAATGTATAGCGTTATCAATTACTACACAGTTGTAAATATTGAAAAGATAGTTTCCACTTCAAAACCCAAGTTGCTACACAAACTGTTAACAATGTTGGCATTACCACAAGTGATGCGTAATTTAAAAAAAAATCTCAATAGAACATCCAATTCGAAAGAATGTATTATTTTTGCTAATAGCTTGAGAGCCCCTGGCGCAGAATCGCTATTGCGTTCATTGGCCATAGAAACACTCTTCGCTTAGTTCGAGATCAGGTCCCGTGCGCACTGCAAGCACATTTCACAAGTGGTCGGGTAGCTTTCGCGCGCGATGCCCCGTGGTGCCGATCGAGTGAAACTTCCAGATAAAGTGACGTTGATCAGCCAAATTTTGTAGAAGGTGGTAAATGGCGTTGTGTACTAAGCTTACCCTCTGTCACAAAGTAAAACGTTACACTTCAATGCTCTTGGCCCGCGTTTATTCAGTGTTTAAAGTTGGCCGAGCACAAGCAAATTATTTGCCATTTTGTGTTGTGACAGAATTCAAATACGAGCTAATGCGTGACTTATTTGACTGAATCAAAACCGTGCTTTGCCTTATGTTGCACAACGGAATGTGGGACAAAAACGTACACAATTAAACACTTAAAATCCCATTCGCAAAATCATTTAAGTAATCCGGGGTTCAGGTTTCGCGTGGTGATCAAATTACTGCCCTCGGTTCTATTGTGCTCTTATATGCATCATCGCAAATCTCACCACCCGTTCCAGTTCCAACACCGGTGGCCGTTCGTTGCATGTCGTCGCAGCTGGTGCTGCTGCTCGGAAGCACAGATGCGCCGATGTTATTATGATAATAGTGTGAAATTACTACTGTCCAGTGTAGAAGCCATTGGTTGTCATGGTGTTGGGCACGGTACCGTTTGGTATAGAAGTGTGGTTGTTTTATTTGTTCTTTTCATTTCAAACAATTTTTTAGCAGCATGCTATGCTTATATGAACACATTCACGCAGTAGAGCGTTCCACGTGTGCTAGCTATCAAGGAAGCATCGTGAACGCAAAATAATGTTCTCTCGCATGTGTGGAGTTGCGCGTCTGGATTGGGTAGTGGATAAAGCCTCTGACCTGATGATCATCTGTTGCCTATTGTTGCTGACGGGTGATGAGCGGAGAAAAATTTGAAGAAAAAACAATACCAGCAACAAATCAGACACAGCAACTGCAAATCAGACAGCAACAGTATGAATTAGACGATATCCAAAACGATCAAAACACCAGACATACTACCGGAAGGTAAAAAAGTGATGATCATGACAGTTTCCAGAACATCCGCTAATTTGTACAGCAATGGGACTGAAAGCGCGCTTGTTGGTAAAACTGTTTTTTCGACCGTTAGACTGTTGAAAAAAGTAATTAGCTGTTTTTGTTTGTTTTGTATTAGATTTTTGAACATTCAGGTATGGCAATGTTTAAACAACGATTCTGTAAAGTCACTCTGTAAACGTACCCCCGGTTTGGTCTTTGGGCTTCACATTTTTACGATCGTTTGATTGAAATAGGCACAATTCATTTTTACGATGTCACATTTTATGTACACGTTCGTTTGCACACTCGCTTGTTGCACAATGTTTGCATGCTAGATCTGCACCATTCGCTTAGGTGTTGCTTACATCAATCCTTTTACATCGGCAATGCCCTCGATCGAAGCCCACAGAGCGGTGCGTTGACATTTGTTCTCAATTTCTTGAAGCAATCCTGAAAGAGTGTAAATAACAGCCACGATAGGAGAGTGATGCTGGCATAGAAATTATAAAAACCGGTTGTAAGACTTGACGCATGACGTCCCTCTACGGCCACTCATCATCATCGGCCGATGGAGTCCATAAATGAACACGTTTTCGATTTGTTTTCTTTCATCTCCGCACGAAGAAGTCAAAATCAGACAAAGTTCTTGGGACTCAGGGTTGTCGAGATCACAGGATTGCTTTGCAGTAAACAACACGTATTGAGTTATTCCATAAAAGTTATCTCCTTGAGATCGAGCATGTTTATTGCGTTGTGTTTACGGTTCAATTTTGTTAAGCTCATTACTTTTTTTATTTACGACATTATTACTATATTGATTATGTTTCTATTAATGAGCACTTTGAATGAGCCCCGACTTTGAAGTGCATATAACATCGATACGTCATGGACAATACTTTGATGAAGATAACCTGGGACCAGCCTGCAAAATAAACTTTAAAGTAGCTCGTGGAAAATGTGTAGCGTTCGAAAAAATTACTTATAAAACTAAAGATGTTACTTACGCAAAATTCTAAAGAAATTCAAAACGATGTCTACTAATGATGCATTCTTAATGGAACCGCAATCTAGAAGAAAAACTGCTATACTAGAAATGAAGAGCGATTTGCGAACAGCAGTTATTTGACTTTTGTGCAATAGTATACCAATTTTGTTTTATCAATGTGTATGGGTGTCTTTCATCTAATTTCCTATATAGACACGCAAAATTGGTCTAAGTTTTCTAGAACTATAAACAAATTTCCCTAATTTAATGAAAGTCATATAGTGTACAAATTAGCCCCCACAAAGTTTAATTAAGGTAGTTACAATCTCTCAAAGTTGAAAAATCTTCCAAAGTGTCCAGACGGGTATCGACGATGTCTAACGAATGATTAATAATGGCATGAAAGATCCTTATCACGTTAGGTCTCTAACAACCAAAGTGTCCATTTTGTATCAGAGACATCCTTATCTATTGAAACCAAAAATACTTTTGAGAGTCCCTGTTTCCACAGGAGCATTAAATAAAAATGCATTATTCAGGATGTAGTTACTTCCTTTTTTGGCACTGATAAGATTTTATTATCTTATTTTATTATTAATTTCAATGTTAAATCTCGATAACTCTTCAATTAATTGACCGTAGTTTTTTTTAACCCTGAGTAATTAAAACTTCTGAAAAAAATAATCATTATTGCTTGAAGGATTCATTCATGTCATCAATCAATTCTCAAACCACAAATCTTGGACTGTGGATCCGTGTACTTGGACATTTTTATTCATCCATATGTTCCATTTACGACCATACCGTTATAAAGCATGCATAGTCCACCTCAGCAAACGGTTCTGATAGCTTCCAGCTGACTATCGATCTAGCGATAACGCCAAACGGAACTAACTCTACATAGGTGCTTTTCTTACCTGTCTCAACTAATGTTCACGTTTGGGGACCGTTTATTCTACCGGGTCATATGAAACAAAAAAAAAACCTCATCCTCACTTCACTGTCTCCACCTTCAGTGCAAGTGCTTATAGAAAAGCAGGAAATGTAACGTAAATCCACAAATTCCTTTCTTTTCGGCCATTGCGCACGTTCGGCGTTCCTTATCACAGTTAATCTTGTACAACAATGATAAAAAAAAGAAATCACCCGTCACAACATACTTTCATTGCCTGTTATCTCCAAATTATCTTCCCCACCTTCAACACCCTGACGGATATCAATACATGTGTAACTCTCAATGAAAAGGGCGGTATTAAATCGCCAAAAATCACACACACACACACACATTGTCTGTATAGATACCGAAAAAAAACCTCCACACTTATCCACATTATGCATGCAAGGAATGAGTGACAACCCTTTAAGAACCGTTGTTTTGGCATTTCATTATGTGACAATTGAATTGTGCCTCAAGCCTTCTCCAATAATCGGACCCCAAATCGGACCATCCTGCGGGTTACTCCACCGGAATCTCCTATTGCCATATAAAAATTGTCTACCAACCTCCCCACTCACTTGAAAAAAAACTGCCCATTCATTGTCACCTCCTCCTACACCTTCTACGTCGACCTCTTCCTTGTCGATTGTCCCACCAGTACCAGTGACCATGAACAATTCCCAGTTCACTCTTCCCCGATAAATGATGTGATTATCTGGCACCCACGGTACGGCCCGGCACGGCATGGCACGGTACGATCCCGTATCAACACTTGTCCTGTACAGTGAGGGAGGGTCCAACGCGGTATATCGCACCATCTTTCAATCAATCGGGTAACAGTCGTGCGCGGGTTAGGTTGCCAACAGCACGCCGACTCCGAAAAGCACGAAAATTCGCGCCTTTCGGCTGTATCCAGGACGGCAGGACTTCGCGTGTAGCTGGTGTAGCGAGTCAGCGTGATCATTATCGAATCAGGCACATCTTCTAGCGTCTTCTTTTCCAGGCCGTTGGACGCAAGCAATGATAAGTGATAGTGATTTTCGGGACTTTCACAGCACGCTCACAGATCCCAACGGTAAAGGGTCGAACAGAACGTAGCCATAGTGTGTGTGTTTGTATGTTTGGATTAGGTATCAGGTGCTAGTGGTAGGTGTGCGTGTTCGTGTGTGTGTGTGTCTAAAAACATAGACCGGTGGACAAGTTGTGACGATTGTGTAACGCGTGTAAAGTCCATTAACCGCAACAATGAAATCGAACATGCTCTGTGGTATATCCTGCTGGCATCCAGCCTGGCTGCAGCGCTTCGCTACGCCTAGATCGTTTATTGTGGTGTACGGGTTTCTTGGCACCGTGCAGGCGATGGCATACATCTACTTCGTCATCACGCTTACCACGCTGGAGAAACGGTTTAAAATTCCCTCCTCGACTACGGGTAAGTTGCAAATGTCAAACCACCAGACACGTTCAAAAGGGACAACGTCATGCTCTCAACTTAATGTGCGCCATACCAATACTAACCCTACCCTTGTGCACTATATCAGCGACAGTGTGAGAGCGTCTTTATCATTTGGCACGTTCGTCAGACGCCCAGACCGCCGTACTGATATTGCTTTGTTAATACCACCGTCTGTCATCGTCTCCGTTCGAGAGTTGCCACTTGTCCACTAGTAGTGATAATGCCGCCACATGAAGGGTATTTCTAAAGCCTTCCATAATTTGTCCAACATTGAGGGCTAGTGTCTCACAGCAAAATACACTACAGATGAACTAAAAAACACAAATGCCAGACCATCAGATGTTTTGTTGCAACCCCAAAATTCCCAAAACGTAAAAAAAATCAATGAGTTCTTTACCAAATTTCCAGATTCTAGTTACACAATGTCAATAACCTGTCAATTGAATGGTGTGACCTCGAAGGCACTGAATTCCGAGAGATAAGCTCAAGTAGTTCTTGCCGCTTTATCACCTCCTACTGTTAAACTACTGATCAAATAGTAACATTGAAGAAATCCATGGCCGCTCGATACACTTCCTAGGGGGCATCGTGGGCGGAAGGCATTTCGATGTCGTCAAGCCATGTTATTTGTGGTAAATTCGCACCTTGTTGTAATCGGCCACCCTCGTTCAGCAGGCATACTTATCGTGGGCCAGACGCCATGTAAACGTCATTTCTGATGCGTATCCTCAACGCTGCTCTTCTCTGCTGATATAGTACACAATGTTATCGGTTTGTAAACAGCTGTTTTTTGTTTTCTTTATTCAATAGAAAGAAAATCTTCCTTTTCTCGTCAAAGATATGTCTTCACAAAACTCATGCGAAAGTGTTGTTTGGCTTTTTAAAAAAAAGTAAAGCACCACTTGAAATGGTCGATCGGACCATTTTGATGGGATTTTTTCAGGATCTTCAGGACAGGCCCGTGTGCTTTAGCGCCATTTCATTGAATGATTGATTGATTGGCTGCTGATTGATTGATTGCTTGATTGCCTGCTAGAAACCGGACAACTGTTTAGCTTTATCGTTTATTTTCCGAAGGAAAACAATTCACCCCACTGAAGTAAACTAACACACAGCGATTAAAGTATACGATGCGCGATAGAGATGGTTTCATTGTAACGCTTCTTTCTCCTCCGGCACGCAGGTATTATCCTGAGTGGTAACGAAATATCTCAGATCCTGCTGTCCCTCATATTGTCATACGTCGGTGGTCACCGGAACAGGCCACGCTGGATTGCCTGGGGCGTGGTGTTTTGTGCACTGTCCTGCTTCATTCTTGCCCTGCCGCACTTCATCTACGGTGCGGGCGATGAAGCTCTGCAGCTTACGAAAGAGTACATCCGTGAGCGGGAAGAAGACGAGGCACGCATCAGAACGCACCAAAACTACACGATCATGGTGAAGAGCACGAACCGGCTGTGTATGGACACCTCCTCGCCGAAAGAATGCCTCGAGACGATATCAGTCGTACCGCTGGTGCTGATCTTCCTTTCACAGTTCGTGCTCGGCATCGGTAACACACTCTACTACTCGCTGGGCCAAACGTATTTGGACGATAACACGAAGAAAACCAACACCCCGCTAATGCTTGCGTATGCGTCCTCCCTGCGCACATTCGGACCAGTCGTTGGATTTGCGCTCGGTATGTTGCTAACGAGTTCTCCAGTGGTCCTGCATATTCTCACCCGCATGCATTTTTACCTCCTTGCAGGATACATTGCGCTGAAGATATATATCGATCCTACAAAGACGCCCATCATTGACAGCTCCGATCCGCGGTGGCTTGGTGCATGGTGGCTAGGATGGATATTGCTCGGCGTGGCGATGATCATTTTCGCCTTTCTGATCGGAATGTTTCCCAAGGAAATACCAAAAAAGTCCAAAACGGCAGACCCCAATGCCAAGCGCCCACCCTCCACCGTCCCAGTCATTTTGATGAACGACGCGGAAGCATTCGGCAAAGAGAAGGAAAGTCTCAGTAAGCGCAATCAACAGGCTGTATCGGAGAACACAGCTGAGTTTGCCGAAAGTATTGTAGAGTTTCCTCAACTCAAAGGTACGTATACAGGCAAGCCTTATGAGTACCCGTAATATTGATATCCCAAAATCATTTTTTGCAGACTTTCCAATGGCACTGATGCGATTGCTCAAGAACAAGCTGCTCATGTTTAATATCCTATCGGGGATCTTTTACATTCTCGGCTCCAGCGGGTACATCACCTTCCTGAGCAAGTACATCGAGGTACAGTTTCATAAGTCCACCGCCAACGCGACTGTCATCACTGGTCCAATAACGCTATTCGGCATGGTGGCCGGGTTTCTGATATCCGGCATTATTATATCCAAAAAAAAGCCTTCACCCAAGAAGCTGCTCTTCTGGAACGTTATCGTGGGCGCAGGATACATGGCAGGGCAGATATCCTATCTTTTCCTAACCTGTCCCGACGGTACGATGCCATTGGTACAGGGGCGATTAAATCTAACGACAGCCTGTAACACTCACTGCCACTGTGAGGGAATCCCTTACAGCCCGGTCTGCCAAGAGGACACGGGTATAACATTCTTCTCCGCTTGCCATGCCGGTTGCGATAAATGGCACACGGCCGAAAAGTATTACGACAGTTGCTCCTGCCAAAATGAAAACTATTCTCCAATCACTAAACTACCATGGGAACGATCTACGACTGCTTCCTATACACGCTCAACGGCAGAACATGAAAATACACCCACAGAGGCTTTAGGTACAGTGGTTAGTATGAGCTCTTCGGCGATCGAACAGTTGGATACAACGACACCGAACGCTGGAGGGGACACGATCAAATTATTGGCTGGCAATGAACCAGTGGTCAACTATACCCTTTCACACGATGAGCTAAAGGAAGACACTAAACTACCTGTGCCAGATATGCCAAAGTCTGACGAGGTGCAACAGGAACAAACTTCGCCGCCTACTTTGGACGCGCTATTCACCGAAACTGGCACCGAAACACCTTCCATCGAATCATCACGACGAAGAAGGCGAGCGGTAGATAGCGTCAACGAGGAGCAACGTTCAACAACCATGCCGATCCAACCGGACAGTATACTGCACACGGCGAAACTGGTCCCCGGCGCTTGCCTCAAAGGTTGTGCAGTGGGTTTCTATCTTTTTTCCATTATCTCCAGCATTATCAACTGTTTGGGTGCATCCGGTCGTATCGGTAATCTGCTGGTCAACTATCGGTGCGTTTGAGAGATTGTGTGATACTCCATGACACTGGAACCATGGCATTGACGTTCCCTCTTTTTATTGCTTACAGATGCGTCTCGAAGCGGGACAAATCTTTCACCCAAGGATTGATACTAATGATGATCAGTTTGTTCGCGTTGATTCCCGGCCCGATTATCTATGGACGAATTATCGACAGTACGTGTCTTGTGTGGACGGAAGAGTGTGGCAAACGTGGCAACTGTCAACTGTACGATCAGAAGCTGTTTCGATATTACATCAACATTACAGCATTGTGTAAGTGTCGAGGGGGTTCAATCAAGGAATGGAATGAATCAGTTAAAGGGTCATTTTCGTTACAGGCCTTACGTCGGTGGGTGTGTTTTTCGACGGTTTGGTATGGTGGTATGGCAAAACGCTAGATTTGTACGGTGAGCGGGAAATGGCGGAACAACAACAGAGGCAACAGCAACAGCACAACCAGAATCACAAAGTTCACCCAGAATCGATCAGTAATCATGCGTTCAAACATGATACGTGATACACGCTCATGGGGTGATTTAAGCTGTGTAAATGTAATACTGTTAAACGAATGTTTGGTGTACCGTCACGGTCAATAAGCGATAAGGGATAATTTACAATAAATGGTATTCTTCTTAATGGCGATAGACATGCTGCACACTATGAGAGATAATTAATTGATAGGTGAATTTCGGACACCATTAAACAAAACCGATGCCCTTTCCCAATTCAGGTCAAGCGGATGAGTCACTCGTTACTGTTCTCGTTACTGTTGAAATGTAGCATCGTTTGAAAAGTTTGTGGCTGACCGATCAAGATCAATGCCCGCGATGAGTGCTACAAACATATTGATAACAGAACTCGCGATGAATTCCGTTCCTTTTTTGGATTTGTGAAAATTTAATTTTCAGCACAGCCAAACAACCGTCATTGTAAATGATCCAGGCAAAATCCAACTAATGCAATTTAAAATTCTCGACTCATCAACTCATTAACCCCATGGAGGCGCCTAATCTTTGAATACTCATATGACTTTTAAAGCAATTACTTCTTCCCATGCACGACAAAGAATAAACCTCGTATTGTTTCTTTTAATTTATTATTTTTCTAAATTTTATGTTTGATTGCTGCATATTCAAAATTGTTTGCTTTTCCTACACTTTTAAAATTTCACAGCTACGAATTAAACCCTTCCTTGCAATATCATCCTAACATAATCACGACATTAAAAACGGTTTAAAAATCTCGTATAACGATCCTGCTGGGAACACAGCAACTACTATCTGAGTTTGATGACAATTAAAATATGTTAGTAGTGATAAAAAGGAGTATAAAATAGCTTTCAACGATCATATAAACATATTCAACAGTATAACGCACAAACATACGATTTGGCGTGGTAGCCGTTCTAGCTTTTCTACAAAACTAAATATAAATGTATCAAAGAAAAAAATACGCCTTCATCACCAAGACTCACAGCGTTAAGCTGCATACTTTCTATACGCGCATTGTTTTAACTAAAATATAATTTTCGATTACGCTATTCAGTGGAAATCGTGTTTGAGTGAATTATTTTTCCGCAAGCAAAATAACAGGGACTTGGGGATATCATTTTTCCGTGTTTCATCAATATACGTAAGGCACGGAACCAGTTAATCGAAATGTTACGAATGCTACATTACCAAAATAAAACCAAAATGATACAATAGTTTTAAACAACAATCTTATGATGTACGTACATTCGTTGCAAAAGCTTATACGAATGACCGCATGCAATGCTGGTGTTGCTGCTGCGGTTGCGGTGGTGGACGATTGCTCTTTTGTTTACGAAACTCGGATGCCCGATTAACAGTTGGTATGCCCAGCTTCTGCGCTTTCGAAAGTGATCGCCATATCTGTTAAAGAGGGTATGAATGATGCCAATTACTTTCAAGCTCCGCATCCATGTACGGTTCTATGCGAGTTTACCTTAATCTCGTAGTCATCACTGGTGGTCACAAGCATCTCATTGTCTCGCGGATTAAAGGCAACACTGTTTACAACGTCAGCGTGCTGATACTTTGCCAAGCAAACGCCATAGTAACGATCCCAAAGGTATGCATGCATGTCCTCCGCACCACTGCGTTAAGAAGGAGCAGGTAAGAACAGCGAAATTAGTAAAACAGACTCATTCTCACCCTATAATTAGGTACCCATACCTGGCAACATAATTATCACAGACGTCCAAAAAGATGAAGAAACACTCCGTATTGGGTGTATAGGCTTTGTGGGCACGCAGCATTTTGCCTACCTTCTTCAGTGTCATCAAATCTATCACGTGTATATCGATCTCCTGTGCGATCGCAGGAGGATCAAGTGGATTACGAATCACACAGTTTTTCGGCCACGGTCTGCTGTTTACGTACAGATAGCGGTGGTCAGGACTCAGCCCCATTCCTATGATGTGCCCATGGAGATCGATCAGTTTGTCCACCTTGTCGAAGCGTCCCGCAACCGCTTCGTAGTTCGCCCAATTCGGTTCCATCGGAGGCTCTTCATTCTGTAAGATATACTGCAGGCGGATTTCTTCCGGTGACATCTCGGCCATAATTACCTGTAATTCACGTTGTCGATCGCGTAATGCTATGCGCTCACGAAGCGATGGACCCGGATCGAGTCGTCGCGGAAAGTTGACGCTCGTGATGCGTTTGAATCCGATCTGGTGTGGTGTGTACGTCTTCGAACCAGTGGAAAATATCAGATACTTTGGACACATATTTTCCAAATCGTCCTCTCCCTCGGACAGCTCCTCGTCGTCACCGTCGTCCTCATCGTCTTCAAGACAGTCGTCTGATGATTCGTAGTAAGATTCTTCATACTCCTGACGGAATTCTTCCAGATACTGTATCGGACTGGCATAATCTACCTGGTCACCAACAAGCAACTGATACGGCACATCTTCTGCTGTTTTGTGATCCTGGCCTGCAAAATAGAGGTGACATGTTTTGTTAGCACATAAACCACGAAGCACCGCGTGAATGATACTGTGATAAACACATGCCATCATCGATGCCATCCTCCTGCTCTTCGTCGGAGTCAACGTCCTGATTCATCTGGTAGTGTGATAGAGGATTTCCCGCCCGTCGATCTCCGCCACTAGTTCCAGGTTCCTCGTCCGAGGACTTTTGCTCTGCATCACTGCTGCTTTTTTCATGTTCCGGCTTCGCTTCAGCTTCCTCACTTAACCATGGACAGTTGGCGACCATGATCGCACGTATAGAACTGGCATTCCGATTATAGAATTTATACATCTGGCTACGTACTGGCGTATGCTCTGAATCAACCTCCTGATTCGCTTTGTTGAGCCACAGTATTGAGGAGCTGACTAAATGTGCCAACCAGCTCAGATCTCCCGACAGCAAATGTTGATCACTAAACCATGTTCCGAATATGTCGTAGGGTCGATTCGTTACACGACATTTCAGCTTAAACCCATCTACATTACAAAAAAAACAAATGTTATAGTCATTATGAACAGGTGATGGTGATGATACAAGGATAGCGTCAAACGAAACGGCCTTGTTTTATACATTTTAAATGCATATTTTATTTGGTTTATGCATTGGAAACTGTTTTTAAAGAGTGTAATTAAAAAAATAAAGATCTATAGACTGACCTATTTGGAATAGAATGGATAGCTACGATTTTTTCCTAAACACATTAAATGCATGTGACCACACTGTTAATCATCCGTTCAAACATCACGCTTCATCCTAAATCGATCACGCTCCAGTTTTCGAACATAGACATCCCATTACGCTTATCAAAAACTTACTCTGTACAGTGAACACCGCAATCTCGCCAGAAGTACTATGCGGTGAGCCAAAATGGACACCGGACACAAGCAACAGAGTGTCGCTTTGATTAAACTGTGAAAATTGGGTATATTTCCAGCTTAGCTTGCGCATATCGTAAGAATCCCGTATCGTCGATGGATAAGCCGAATTCCATACCTACGAGTGGGAAACATAAAAGTACATCATAGAAGTTACTCACATGAAGCCAATTTTTCGTATACTCACGATTACAAACCCATCTTTGGAGCATGTGGCAAACATTTTTCCATTGTGTGAAAAGCTAACGTGCAGTACTTGATGTGAATGGAAGGTCAGCACATCCGTCATGACCATCGGTACATTATTGGTCAAGCGTCGGTATTCGGCCCGCCAGGATTCCGCCCCTGCAAACGTTGTCGTTAGTGGGAAACAAAACGTAAATAAATGATTCACTGCACTCCACTTCTATCGCATCTCCACCCCGCAGCACGCTGTGCTGCGCAGTTTCAAAACAACGTTGTTGTGTGCATTATGTCACCAACACGGCACGTCAGTTGGGTGATATTTTTTGTTGCGATCTTTCAATCTGGCAATGATCCTGGCAATTCGATACGATGGCATGCCTATCCCATCGAAGCGCTCTATACGCAGAACTCACCTCGTTTCAACGGGATCGATGGATCTACGTTAAACTCCTGGCGAAAGTACTTTCGCCAGATGTAATCATCCTTCGACAGTTTGTACCAACGCTTGCAACATTGGCCAGCATTCAGGACATCGCGGGCCCGAAGTTGAAGAAAAATTTTAATAAACAATGGTTCGGGCGTGAAAACCCACGGGCTGTTTTCCATGTATGTTCCGTCATCTCCGTCCTGCTCGCTGCTAGAGCTTAACGAACTGTTTGATTCCACACTTTCGCGAACCCGCTCATGCACGGTCTTGTAGTAGCTGCTATCGGCCAACGGCACATCATCAATGGTTTCTGCCATGGTTTTTGTAGCTGATTGTTATTACGCCCCCGCGGTACCTTTTCACACAGGGTTGTGCAAGTTGTGCCGTACACTTTCACTATCGTTTTCTGTCTGGTCCACTACTGGTTTTCCTTCTTTTCACCGTTTCTCTCTTTCTACGCAAAGTACAGCGAACGAGGCGTATGCATGATAAAGTTAGCTTGTTGAATGTTTTCAATGACACGCAGCATGAAGTGGTTTCTGTTGTAAATAACTTAATATGATATACTTTATACTTATTCAATCAGCTGAACTACTTTTACGAAATATTTTCACTTCCTACCAAAAATCGTACCACTCACACGATAGAGAAGAGAGAAAAAACAAAATTATCGTTGTGCAAATAAAAATAATCTCTGACAGCTGTGCTACCCAAGTAGCACTTTTCGTTTCAAATTCTTTGTCGATATGAGCAGATAAGTTTCATCGATTTTGTGAAATTATTGATTACAAAATACGTTTTGTCTGGAGTATTTCTTGGTTGTAAATTTTTATAAATGATTTTACGTTTTAATTAAAAATAATTAGACTACTAAATCAAGACAACATATTTTACAGTAACGCTTTTTTACATATAAGGACCTTTCCATTCTTTACCATTACCTTCATACTCTTCTTTCGTCATCTGCTTCATAAAACGCAACACTTACATATGTAAACTATCTAATAATATCTTATTTATTAACAATAGATTTATTTACATGTTTGGTTCCAAATAAAATATATCATGTTTTATGAGTTAACGTAATTACTTTAAAAGTTTGTTAATAGAAACTTCGCTGCCTTTCCTTTGTTGATCGATACGTTTTTTAATGCAGCACCATAAGCTTTACTATTCTACTCTCCACTTGGTGCTGATGAACGTTCTGCTGGTATACCGCGTGTCGGTCCCAGAGAGTTACCATCAATTCCATCCGAGTTATCTGCATCTCCGTCACCGTTATCCCCATCGTCGCGTTTCACTGGCATCGGTGGTACCTTTTGGTTCTTTTTCTTCAATTCTACATGACCAAAGCAATGTTCACACTCATCTTCACTTTCGGATGAGCTTTCACCAAATGCTCGCGGTTTTACGTAGATGCAACAACATTTAGACTTTTTCTTATTCATGTGTTCGTTATCGACGGTTCCATTTGTCCATTGTACTTTTTTGCTGTTGCGTGGCTTTTGCAACCGTAATCGTAATACAGGAGGTTCCTGAAATGGGTTTTAAGAGACACATTAAACTTCTTTCAATAACGATGCTTTATTATTAGTATTTAAATGCTTTTAGCGAAAGGCGAGAGAGCAACACTACTAGCGTGGTTGCTTTGCTTATTGTATGATTTTTCCGGTTCGCAAACGTTGCAATTCAGCGTCTCCATAGCCAAGTAAGTTTTTAAGGACCTCATCCGTATGCTGACCTAGCTGCGGTGGAACAGAAGTGACTTCATTTTTCGCTACCCCATAAACTACTGGTGGCCCAACAAGCTTTACTTCTCCGGCTAACGGATGAGGAAGCGTCTTGACCATGCCAATGGCTTGCACATGACGGTCCTCGAATACATCCTTCATGTTGTTTATCGGACCGACAGGAAAAGACGCGCCATCAAATATTTCCATCCATTCTGATGAAGATTTGCTTTTCAGAATGTCCGTAAGGATCGCAAGAAGCTCCTTCCGATGTGAGACACGTGTACGATTGCTTGCAAAACGTTCGTCTTGAGCTAACTCTTCCACTCCTAGCAAACGACAGAGCGAAACAAATTGCGCATCACTTCCGCAGCCAAGCGTAATGTAACCCGTTTTCGTTTCGAAAGCCTCATAAGGAACAATGCTTTCGTGAGCCGTTCCCCAACGTTTCGCCTCCTTTCCGGCATTAAGGTAGTTGCTTGCAACGTTTATCAAACAGGCAATCTGCGTGGAAAATAAATTCACGTCAATCTTTTGCCCTTGGCCGGTACGATGCCGCTGTAACAGGGCTGCAAGGATTGCTCCATGTGCGTATAGTCCCGTAGCAATGTCCGTGATCGCTATGCCGACCTTGGCCGGTGGTCCATCTGCGCTTCCGGTGATGTGTAACAAGCCTCCCATGGATGCTGCGATAACGTCATATCCCGGTTTGGACTTGTACGGGCCCTCCGATCCGAAGCCTGTAATTGAGCAGTACACCAGCGATGGAGCGATTGTTTTGAGTGTATCATAACCGAGCCCTAGCGAATCCAGCTTCCCAGGCACGTAGTTCTCAACCAACACATCGCACTTCTTGGCCAGCTCGTAGATCACCTCCCGACCTGTCTTCAAATTCACGCAAACGCTCTTCTTGTTCCGATTCGCCGCCATGAAGTACACGGAGTCGGTCGAGTTGCGCATGAACGGAGGACCCCATTTGCGCGATTCGTCACCTTCATATGGGCGCTCGATCTTGTACACTTCGGCACCGAGGTCACCGAGCACCATGGTACAGAATGGTCCGGCAACGATTCGCGTAAGATCAAGGATGCGGACTCCTTCGAGTGGAAACTGTTTTTCACCCGTCCCAGTGCTTGTGTGTGCACGGCGGATGCCATTGAGGCTCACGGAAGAACGTAGCAATCGCTTTAGCAGCATGCTCTCGATGTGAATGATGTACGCAAATGAACTGCACCGCAGAAAAGATAACGCAAGCACATATGGAAACAGGTGGAACGCGAACCTCTCTACGCAGCAACAGAAGCGTTTAGTATATAGAAGATTTACGAATGTTTACCCACACATCCCGATAAACCCCCACTCTATTGTGAGCACAACAATCCTGCCATTGCACTGCTTCTACTTACCTGCGGGTTGCTGCTACTCGTGCCGGGAACTGATTCATCCTGAAGGATTGTTTCGGTAATGGTTCGGCTAATGCCGGATGGAGTTTCTGCGCTCATGGTCGTTTCGAATGCACACCGAGCTAGGAATTTAACTTTGGCCACTAAGGTGTCGTTTTGATCACAAAATTTCTATAATTTTCTAAACTGGTTCTAATTTTTCACTGATTGACATTTGCTCGTTAGTTGTGTTGTGCATGTTTGGTAGTGTTGGTGGTGTAACATGACCCAAGCATCAATTTGGAAAGAGATGCCAAATGAGCTGCTCAAGCTCAAACATGATTAAATATTTTAAGGACCTTACGACTAAAAATGGTTTTGTTCGTCTCTATAATTAAACCAACATTATTTTGGTGGCGCTTAAGCTGCTATTTTAACGAATTCTACCTTCCACCATTCCTTTAAAATTAATATTCTGTTCTTGAAAGCAACACTTCACGTGGATTGTAAATTTGCCAAACCAAATTGCTGGATGGGAAATGTCAACCGAGAAATGACGTACGAATAAACACACTTACAAAATATCTTAACAACAACAAAAGTTCACACACTCCTGTTTCGGTTATTTCTTTCTTGTTGGCAGGCCCTGTAAAATCCTGAAGTAAAAAAGTTTCAGCTAGTCGAAGACAATCGCGAAGCAAAGAATACGCTGCTTTCCAACAGAGGGAACGTCGTACCAAGCGTCCGCTTGAAGCAGTGAAGTGTTCTTCGTGTGCCGTTGGGGGAGGTGGGAAAAAGAAAGTGACCGTGTAAGGTTTAGCTGAAAGTCCCGATCGAAACTCGACGTGAGTTGTGCGGCCAGCGACAAAACATATTCACTTTTGTTGCAGCACGTTTTGAACAAAAGCAATCAAGACGCCGATCGTAGCCGAGAAACTGCCCCGCAGACGAGGTCAAGCTTTGGGCTCAAAAATTGCTCTTCGGTCGAAAAGGCAGCAGCCACCTCGTCGAAAGCTGGTCCATCCACCATTTATGGACCTTCCGAGGAATCTGCACGATTGCTACTTCTTTTACTACTCAACATGTAAAAAGGGGACTAACTGCGAGTATCGCCATGAGCCGGCGGCACTCGGACATGAGAAAACCTGCAAGCTGTGGGCGGAGGGCAAATGCTACAATCGCACCTGCACGATGCGCCACATGAAGATCGAGAAGCCGCGCTCGGCCACTCCGTGTTTCTGGGAAGATCAGCCTGGCGGATGTCGTAAGCCGCATTGTGTGTTCCAGCACAAGATACCGAAGCCCGCACAGCCGACGACGAGCAATGTGGGCGTTCCGGTGCAGCCAGCAGCTGCAGCCGCTGCAGCCAACGCAGCAGCCGCCCATCTTATGCACTCGACTTCAGCCGCAGTCGTTCTGGATTATAACTATGCGACCTTGCTGCCGAGAATCATCTAAGCCCGCTCGCAGCACATAGAGCGATTAACGGATTGGCATAGCCTGTCAGCCTGAACGGCAATCACACACACCTTGCGGAAAGGATTATATCGTATCTCTCTTGTTTCTCTCTACGCTAAAGGTGGGAGTGCGCGCCGAATTGCTTACATCTGGGTAGATACAATGAGCAGAGGATTAACGCTTTCTCGACACGTTATTCTTCTCTCTTCTGCGCTCTCCATGGCGCATTATGCATTATTCTTAAATGGTTTTTGGCAATAATCAGCTGCAAGTTTGTATTTATTATATTTATTTTTTTCTTGCTTATCATGTTGTTATTATCGCAAACAAAATTCGTATTTACAGTTCAGTAAATAGTGTACATGCAACTCAATAACAAAAATAGTTAATTGTGCTGAACGATCAATCGTCTTTCCATTAAAGATTCACAAATTTTGAGTTGAAATGGTAATTAGACGGATAACAGGATTTATACATGCAAAACAAGTAAAAGAAAAGTAAGAAACAATATGGCACATAGTCTGTTTTTGCGAAAAGAACGATGGCGATACACTTAAACAACCAGGAAAGATCATTAGTAACTCAATAACAGTTTCGTTTTTTTGTTGCTGATATTAATACTTGTTTTCAAACTTATGTACCATGTAAATCCATATAAACACAAAGATAGATGAATATTCTTGCAATAGTTAGTCTACAATCGCTGATCATTCGGATACACATATGGCTCGTTATTTTCGGTGAAGGTTTGTGATTGAAAGTTCCTTACGCGAAAATGAAACAACATAAATCCTGCAAAAAGAAAAACAATAAAAATAGAATCAATACAAGTTAGTAAAACAATTAAAGGGAGAATAGCAAAAACACAGGAAAAAAAATAGAACATTACAGTCTGGCAATTTAAGTAAAGTAAAACATCATGAGAGTAGTAATATAATCGTTTCATTGACACTGATCGTAAATTGCAGAAAGCGTAAAATAAATATAAATGAAGCATGATTATTGAAAAATGTGCTGCTATGAATGAAAAGAAAACGAACCAAACATTAAAACTGCTACACACATACGGTGGACGTGTAAGACGATTAAAAGGATTAATTGAGAATGCAAATAGGGACAAAATGAAGACGTTTACAACACATGGAAATAATCCAAACTATGATCATCACATAGAAGAACATACAGATCCAATAAGGATCGCTTAGCCCGATACACAGTTATTTCTCCGACTATTCAGATGTACTCCCTTAAAAATATGAAACAGAAAAACAGAGGATTTTCATTTTGTTAGATCATTTGAGTGTTTGCAAATGCAAGATGTTTGCTCCTTTAGAGTTGTTTTGGGTGACCTTCTATAAACATCATTGCAGTAATACGACTCGAAATGGCAAACGAATATCTCGACTACCCTAAGCAAAGTTAGGAAATAAAACACGCACTCACAAATACACACACCATATGATCTAGCAAAGGTTTCGTTCGGATTTGCATTCTAAATTGAATTGCTACCACGGATAAGAGGTAAAGGGTATTGGGCGCAACATAAAGTGGACTATAATCGCAAAATTTAAACGTAATAAACAAGTAATCAATGGATTAAAAGTCGTGTTTTATTGTATTATTTCTTTGTCCGGCTTAAACGATTAAAATTATGCAAATGCACTGAACGGAAGTATATCATTTCAGTGGCAGTTTGCGCATGCAAGACAAGATCGTGTTTAAACAGTTTAATTGAATTGAAAGATTTCATGAAACATTTACCAAATGCTGGCAGTTAATTTTTGACGAAACTATCACACAGCGCGACGGTCATTTAAGGTATGTCATTTTCAACTGTCGAATTGTGCATGACGTTTGGTACTGATAGACCTCAGTCTTTATTTTCATTCATAATATCGCGAAATCGTCCGTCGTCGCAAAAAGGCCAGATCTTCTCGAAAAACGCAGAAGGGTCACGCGTAGTGAAGCAATTAACAATGGCAAACGCACTAGTGCGTATTAATTGCATGCCAAAGCAGCAATTGGGTAAGTTATCGAAACACGTTTAATTTCGTTGTTGTTTTGTATTGCCACACGGCAGCAAAAAATTATGTAATTTCGGGAAATATACAAGCTTTTTTAACTCCCTCTTTCACAGTGGCCCTTGTTCCGGCTGCCCTACGCAATACGGCTGTTGTTGCTAGCGTCAACAACAAGCAGCAAGTCCGCCTGCAGTCGGCTCAAGCATCCGCACCACCACCGCAAACGAAAACCAAGTTCGGCCCATTGGCCGACCAGGACCGTATTTTCACCAATCTGTACGGTCGGCATGATTGGCGTTTGAAGGGTGCTCTTAAGCGCGGAGATTGGTACAAGACGAAGGAAATCTTGTTAAAGGGCACGGACTGGATTTTAAGTAAGCGCAACAACAATGACAATGACGTATGCTCGAAAACTTATTCTAAACCCTCTCTTTCCTCTACAGACGAAATGAAAGTATCGGGTTTGCGCGGTCGTGGAGGGGCCGGATTTCCAACTGGCATGAAATGGTCTTTCATGAACAAACCATCTGATGGCCGTCCGAAGTATCTGGTCGTCAATGCTGACGAGGGCGAACCTGGTACGTGCAAGGATCGAGAGATCATGCGCCACGATCCGCACAAGCTGATCGAGGGTTGCCTGATCGCTGGTCGTGCAATGGGTGCACGCGCTGCTTACATTTATATTCGGGGTGAATTTTACAACGAAGCTTCCAACATGCAGTTGGCAATCGCTGAAGCTTATCAAGCCGGCTTGATTGGAAAGAACGCCTGTGGTTCCGGTTTCGATTTTGATGTATTCATGCATCGTGGTGCTGGCGCATACATCTGTGGCGAGGAAACGGCACTGATTGAATCGCTTGAGGGCAAGCAGGGAAAGCCTCGTCTAAAGCCTCCATTCCCGGCCGATGTAGGCGTTTTTGGTTGTCCGACGACGGTTTCAAACGTGGAAACAGTGGCTGTGGCTCCGAGCATTTGCCGCCGTGGTGGTGCTTGGTTTGCCAGCTTCGGGCGCACCCGTAACTCCGGTACGAAACTGTTCAACATCTCCGGCCACGTTAATACGCCATGCACGGTCGAAGAAGAGATGTCGATTCCGCTGAAGGAGCTTATCGAGCGCCATGCGGGAGGCATTCGCGGTGGATGGGATAATCTGTTGGGAATCATCCCTGGCGGTTCTTCGACGCCGGTCATCCCAAAATCAGTGTGCGAGGACGTGCTGATGGACTTTGACGGTTTGGTACAGGCACAGACCTCTTTAGGAACTGCGGCCATTATCGTGATGGATAAGTCAACCGACATTATCAAGGCCATCTCTCGGCTGATCATGTTCTACAAGCACGAAAGTTGCGGGCAATGCACACCGTGCCGCGAGGGAATCGCGTGGATGAACAAGATTATGCATCGTTTCGTATCCGGTAATGCTCGTCCGGCCGAGATCGATATGTTGTGGGAAATTTCCAAACAGATCGAAGGACACACCATCTGTGCGTTGGGCGATGGTGCAGCTTGGCCAGTTCAAGGTAAGATACAAAATTTCAGCAAAATTATACAATTCGTCCCATACTTCATTTACCTTTTTTCAAGGCCTTATCCGACACTTCCGCCCGGAAATTGAGTCCAGGATGAAGCAATACGAGCAAAAGCAAGCCGCCGGTAAGAATTAATACCGATAAATTATCTCCCTTATGTCGATATTCTGCCAGCAATGCGGCTGTAGTGATTGATTGGATGTAACACAAATACAAAAGGAATACAACAGATTGCACGAATACATACAATATTCGAGTCTGTTTCAACATTCGTGTTAAATAAAATTGTTTGCTAAAGGTATCACAAAACGAATAAATTCCCTACTATTAATGACAACACGGAAACCGAGTCGTCTGAAGCAAAGTTTCTGATTTTTATCTAGAGCCTTACAATATTTGATCATGATGGATCGAGTTTGGTTTTACCTCTATAAAATAATTAAACTTATACAAATGTTTAACCTTACCTTAGTACGAAACACAATGCTGTGTACATAAAATGACAAACAGTGAATTATATTCACTTTATTACTAGCTTGTTCTGTAACATATGCTATCTTTTGAATTGCAATTTATGATGTAGTTGTTTGCTTCATTTTTTACTTGTATACATACTTGCGTTTGCAGCGGAGATATCACAAAAAATTCAAATCGAGGAATAATTTCTCTTGTTTTCAGTTGAATCATCGTTCCTTTGGTAATCTTAGCGGAAGAATTGCAGCTGAAAGTAATCTGAATCTGATTTTAATACGGTATGGCCGTTATACTTAAATAAATAAATAAGATATATTTACTCTTCCTAATATCACCAAAGTCTAACGAAACCGTACCAAAATTAAAAGGATCGAATCTCGCCAAGAATCAAATTAAACGATGGGAAATTCGTTAAACTTAATTTGATATGTTTGTAATGTGGCGTGTACAGGAGCATCCGAATCCTTGCCATCCTTGCGCGTTGTGCAGAGCAGAAAGAAAAGCAAACAATACACTCTGAACGCTTTGCGTGTGGTCTTTACTTCCGAGTGAAATGGTTTGATTAGATTGGGCTTCGTTTTTTTACACTTGAACCAATTTGAAGGGGATTTGTCTTTAATTTCAATTTTTTTTATTAAAATTGTAATTTAGATGCAAAGTAAGAGATTTGTTGAAAACAGTCCATCAAACATACGATCCGAATGCAACCAAATTTCATGCAAAATTATTTTGAATGCAAACAACAGAAAATGCCGGAAGCAAAGTGAAAACCGCATGTTTAAAACAGGCAAAAACGGTTTTAAACCATAATTAACCTTAAGTATTAGTTTTAAAACTATATTTTAACATTATAGAAGATTTGGAAAAGTAATCAACAGTTGTTGATTGTTAATTAACGTAGTATTAACGAATCTAACTAGGATAATAGCAATAGAACTGAAAGTAGAAAAAATATCCTCAGGAAGATATAATTAGTACTCAGCCTGCTCACAGTAAGGAACACTTTGGGTTAAAAATGTTCTAAAAGATCCATAT
>KB698149.1:0-28990 GCA_000349165.1 Anopheles christyi
CCTTTTTTCCTCTCTTACATATCTTCCACTTTCTTAAAGCCCTCAAAGTAAAGCCACAACACAACAGTACACTCTTGTTTTTGTAACTAAAGGTTTTGTGCTTTCTTCTGACCACCATCTCTCTCCTGCCACACTATCAATATTAATGTTTCATTTATCATTAACAAACAAACTTCCCTGGTTTGAACCAAAAAAAAAAAAACAAAAAAAAAACGCGGCGTGAAAGCGAACGGAAAACAGTTTTCTATTTTTCGGGTGGCTGTTTTTTTTTGTTATTGCTTACTGTTGGTTTAAAAAAAAAACTAGCGCCCAAATGAAACAGATGCAATGTTGATGGTCGGCTATCAATTAAGGCAACCTTAAAAGTTGTATCACTTCCGCACTGCAGTGTGTGTGATCCCTGGTCGTGCCATTTTTGGTGGCCATTACAAGCTTTTATTTTCCTTCCTCGAACGGGGAGCGATGGAAATTTGCTGTCATTTTGTGTGCCCCCAAACACCCAGGGTGAAAGCTTTGTTGTGCGTTCAATCAGTACCTGTTGGTGGCATTTCTACACTTGGATACAAATTATCATTTTTTTTACTTAGCTTTGAGATGTACTTTAAACGAACATCTAGAACATCGGCTTAACCACCTCTCGTCTGTAGCCACCGCCGTTTGTTATTACCCTACAACTACAACTGCTTTTGTTTGCTTTGAAAGAGCCCTTCAACAAATACCTCGTGTATGATGGTTGGTGTACTTCAACTGTTAAAAATGCTCGCCTTAGAATTCTGCAACGGTGCAACGTGTCAGTAGTCACGCGATACAAAACCACACGTACCTGAAGCTTGTTGCCGGACGTATAAACCATCCGACCAGCCACTTCAGTTCCAAAGTAAAACCGCCGCTACAAGCTGTCCAATTATCGAACGAATGGGGCCACCGCTAGCAAGCTGCCAGCGACCATTTCCGGGTCCGGTTTTTGCAGTTGAATAGAGACCGTCCTGATAACATCGTCGACACTGTAGCACTCTAGCACCATCTAACAACCAAGTGCGATAATTTATCACTGTCGGACAGATGATGGTTCCGAAAATTTCTCCCTCTCGACCTCAAACAAAAGAAGAACAACATCTGTTTGTTGCACATTTTACTTTGCGAAAGCGAAAGGCACAAATTTGCAAACAGTCAGCCAGTTGATGATTAGATTAATTAGAAGACAACGGGAAAGGAAAGCAAAAATAAAAAAATGGCAACATAAACTCTGCCGAAAGGTATCACACAAAACGGTGGGCTTTCTACTCCGGGGCCCATCTGTTCACACTGTGAAGTACATTTTCCCTCGTTGTGTGAAAGCGAACGGGACCCACACACACATACACATACACACACACACACAAACGCACGTTGTATTGATCGGTGTAAGATGGGTACACTTTATTTCTCTCTTGGCACTTGGTATGTGCTAATCGAATCATTAAGCTTCAATGAGCCCAACTCGTGATGGGAGCCACCAAATGACCCACAATCGAAAGTGATGGAGCCAAGGGCTGCATCTCTACACTGCGAAGACGGTCATAACATGTACATCTCAATTGGATTTTCGCTGGATGAATACGCTGTATGGTAGAGAGCTTCAAGCTTACGCCTTTGTAATGATGATGAATGGGCACGAAATAACACTTACAAAATAAAGAAACACACGGTGGTCCACCCAACGCATGTGTTTTCTGTGTGGTAAACACCAAAACCGTACAGTTGCCGATAAAGAAAATTCAAATTTTTATTCTTTGTCCATTATTAGTTCTATCTTCAAACCCACCTCGCTTCACTCACTTACAACCAAACATAGATGAGTATTTTTTTTCCCATAACTAGCTTTCCTATCACGACTTATGACGCCCTGAATGAAGCCCACAAAAATGAAATCGAAAGTTCAACTCACCAGCCTCCATCCATTATTAAACTCCGCTGTGGGGTTATGAACGGTGCAAATGCGATCGTGCACTTCACCACCATCTTCTCATCAAGGGATGATTTTTCATATTTTCTTTTCACATATTTGTGGGGGGAAAGAAAAAAATTGTAAACCATCGTAAAAACAGACTGCGCTGACAGTTGATGCAGACTGATCGGCCCTTTGCATTAGAAACCACATTTTCCTCATTAACACACACCCTCGCGCTTGGTTGTCTGGGAAAATTTCCCCCCTTTTTGGTTTTTGTTTGTTGCTACCGTGATATGTGCTGGCGTCTGTCTGCTGAGACTGAAACGCCATCAAGTAGATCCCTTTCGATGTGTGTTGTTACGGCTAGGAGACGTTACGGTGGGTGATATCAGCGGACCACTGTCACTGGGAGTGTGTGTCGTCATAGTAGTAAGTGATCGGTACGCGTTTATGAGAAAACCGCTGAATGGAGACGTGATGGTAATTCCCATAGGCCCAAAGCAAACGCATTCTTCGCTACGAAGTTGCGATACACTTAATGGAGCTTTATCTAACCGCTGTTTTGGTTATGTCCGACTTTCACTGCGACATGACACCTCGATTTGGATTACGTAAACACAAACTTCCTTGAGCTTGAGCTGAGCCTTTATTTTCAAATTTAGAACACACTTTGGAGAAAATAGCGTATGCTCGTCCTTTTTCCCACTATTAATCGGCCGTACTGCTTCGTGCTAAAGTGCGCTCCAAAATGCTCCTTGGCACGGGTCAAGCGAAACGTAGCTGCACGCACGGACACTTTGCACTTAGCGATGCCTCATTTCCGGCCCTTTTCCCTCCACCATGCGATGGTAGTGGCCGGATCTGTTCGACTGACCCCGAACACGGGTTTGCAATCAATAAAAACCGCTGGCCGGAGCCTTAGAACGATCAGTTTGCATTGCTTCGATCAGTCGAACGGTACAGTACGAGGGTGGAAAACGGTTCTCTTCTGCCTTGGCAACAGAAGTTTCCAAAAGCGCCCTTAAAAAAAAAACGCTCAGCTTGAAACGGGTGGGCTTGTGTGATTGTTCAGTTTCTAGCTAGACCTGTGAAGTGGGTTCTACTTAGAAGCGTTGCACGTGCACTTGACAGCAACCACAACAGGGATGCGTGGAATTGTATCGCGTGTGTTTCGGGGTGCTCCCGAGCATCCCAGCTGTCAGACGTGTCAGCGTAGCTGCTGCATCTGTCTCGATACCGGTCTGGAGCTAACGCAACGTCGTCTGCTGCGGCTAGAGGAGCGGGAACGGCGCCGCAGCCGTGCTGGCAGTATTGCCAGCCGACGGTTTTTGAGTGCGGACGAAGAGGAGGAGGATGAGGAGGAAGAAGTTGAGCTGCCGAGGACGCGTCCTGCCTCGCGCCGCTCTCAACGCAGACCGGCCGCGCAACGGCCCAGACGCCCGGCACAGACACAACCAGCGGAGGAACCGGAAGAGGAGGAGGAAGAGGAGGAAGAGGAACCAGCGCCAAGACAGAGACCAAGGGCACGTGCTCAAGTACGACGCCAGACACCGGCAAGACGTCCCAGACGTGCCCGACCCCAGCCACAACAGGAAGAGGAGCAGGAGGAGGATGAACCGGAGGAAGAACCGGAGCCGGAACCGGCACCGCGTCCTGCCCGTGCATCACAGCGTGGTCAGCAGCGACAACGAGCACAGCCACGCCGGGCACAGCGTCAACCACAACAGGAAGAGCCCGCGGAGGAGGAAAACGAAGAGGAAGAGCCAGAGGAAGAGGAACAGCAGCCACGTGCAGGACGCAGAGCACGTCCAAATCGTGCCCCAGCAGCACAGCCTGCTGCAAGACGTTCAGCAGCAGCTGGTCGCCGTCGTAACAATCCACCGGAGCAGGAAGAGCCGGAAGAGCAGGAGGAGCAAGAGCCGGAACCGGAGGAGGAAGCACCACGCCGTCGTCAGCGTGGAGGAGGTGCTGGACAGCGAACCCGAACGCAGCAGCGTCGCACTACGCAACGGCGTCAGGAAGAGGACCAAAGCACGGGAACGGAAGAGCTGGAGGAGCTGGAGGAGGAGCTAGGCCGTGCAGCACGATTGCGTCGTCTCGAGCGTCGCCTACTACTCGAGGAGGACCACATTCGGGAACGTTTGTTGCGCGAGGACGGTCTGCGTCGTCAGCGCTCGTGCCGGCGACGGCATCAGCAGCAGAAGCAGCAGTACCAGATGTCACTCGATCGTCGTCAGCAGCGTGAACCCGAACCGGATGTAGTGCGCGGTCCGAACGTGCGCCGGCTCGTCGCTTGCTACGAGCTGAAGCGCAGTGACATCAGTGAAACCGATGCCCAATCGTTGCAGAATCTGTTCACTCAAGTTGATGACCATCCGATGCGCCATTGCGGTGCCCGTTCACCTGACAGATGCTGTACTAATGATCGTTCCCTTTGTCCTTTAAATCATTTTCATCTTGCCATCTTGACCTGTCACAATGTCTAAACACAGACAACATTCAACTAATCATGGAATTTCGATGTTTCTTATCTTTTTGCAGGACTCTCCACTGTCGTCGAAGGTTGCCCTATTTAACCAGACTGCCCAAAGCCATCGGGAAGCGCAACTCTCCAATCCGTTCTCCGATGCACAGGCGTCGCGCGGCATGGCAAGGCTACAGATCAGCAAGGAGGAGTATGGCAAGTAAGTAAGGCGGAGGTGGACGCGCGAGCGAGCAAGAGAAAGAGAGAGCAGCCGTTAGAATCGCCGACTACTAGATTAACCTCGACATTGTTGTTTTGGAAAACCCATGCATGCACACACCCTGTCAGTTTCGCGGCGCTAATCAAATATGCTACTAACCTTACTCCCAATGTTTGCGATGGTTCCGTGCGGGCGAAAGTGGTACAACGCAGGCACAGTTCAGCATCGGTCCAGTGATTTGGCTTCGCCCCAATAGTTGTTACTCGCCTCCCCCAATTCTTCCGATCGCATTGTGATGCAACCGTGTGATAGAGCATTAAGCGTCCATATGAATATTAGCATATTAGCAATTACACTTTGTTTTTCCTCGTTATGCTATGCTGTGCGGCGATCGGCCACGCTTTAAATCTTGCCGCAATCGTTTATCTAGGCCAGTAGTAGTCCAAAACCCACCGTAGTGATCGGACAAATAAAACAAATCCACACGGTGCGTTCGAGTGTTGTTGCATTGCGCATTTAACGCTACGCTGATTCTTCGATGTAAGGCAGGAGGACGGAGGCGAACGGAGTTCGTATCGTATCGAACACGGATGCATGATCTAATGGTCAAAGTGGCACCCATCATACAGTCGCATTTCTTTCATTTGCACACGAGAACTGCTAAACTAGTCACTAAGGAGGAGCGGCCCCTATTATTATTAGCTTCATGTGTTTCCCTGTTCGGGCGAGCTCCCTGTCACTTCCGGGCATGTTAGCTCAAGCATCTATCTCTAATTACAAACGTAACCGTAACACAATTCGGATGCATGTTGAACAACTAGTAAAAAAATGAAAAACTTCAATAAAAATGTATTAACTCTAGTATGTAAGTGACACACCACAAAAAGCAAACGACTAAACTGTTTTGAGTTCTTAGTATAGGCAGCCGTTTTCAAAACAAAACAAAACAAAACAAATATTAAAATCCGAACTTCTGTATACTCCTTTTCTTCCCTCTGTAGACCTAAGGCGGGCAGCTTAACGGAGTACCGTGGCAAGAAGGCCAACATTCAGGTGTACCAGGAAATGCTTGAACTCTGCCAGGTGATCAACACTGACGGCAGGCCAGTGTCGAAGAAGAATCCCGACATTAGGATGATCTACTTCGGCGAACTGTTCAATGTACGTACATTCGGGTCTTCCACACTCTTGCCAATGCTGTGTGGCCTTCATCTTTCAATATCTTTTATTTGTCTTGTTTCCATTTTCACAGATTTACACACACATTAACGACAAGCTGGTCGGGCTGTTGTTGCGTGCCCGCAAGCATGACCTCATCCAGTTCGAGGGTGAATGTCTGTTCCAGCGACGCGACGATCACGTGCCGGTGTACCTTACCAAACCGATCACCCAGATCCGGGACATTCTCGTGGGCAAGCAGACGGAAATTCGCCGCAGTTTAAGTCCCAACCCGCAGCCTACCAATATGCTACCTTAAATCGGATGTGGGTTACTTTGCCTAGCCTTAGCAGTAAGCGTCGTGTCTTCGACTTGTCACCTCCAGCGTGGAAATCCATCTGAACTACACATTGTCCTGCATCATCCCCATCCTCTAATGAATTTGGATGTATGAGTGTTTTGTGTGCACCTGGAAATGAAATTGTGAGCAAACGCGGAGGATATTGGGCTGTTCGAGGATCGTATGTAGTCGTTCGCGCGACAATATCGTGATGGGGTATCATCTTCTGCGTCCCATTGCCAACTCACATATGCCACAATTTGATCTGTATATTTTGGTAGCGTATAGAGAGAGCAAGTGCTATGTTAGTTAGTGGTAGTCGTCGGTGTCCGATTGACTGTTGTATTTCCACTTGTATCGTCGTTGTAGCCGTTAAGAGATCGTCCTGCTCCTCACAGATAGAAAGAGAGAGAGAGAGAGAGAGAGAGAGAAAAAGAGAGAGAGGCAGAGCGTGTGTGAGCAGTTTTGGAGGACCCGGTGCAACTGTTCATCGTGCACCGTACGAGAAGCTGTTAAAAGTTTTGGTTCCAATTTGGATCGTAATTATGATTTTTGTGTGTCGTTTTTTTTTCTTGTCGAGCGCATTCGTTCGACTGAATTCCAGGGATGTATACCAAATACAATTAAATGTGGTTAGCAGCAACCGAGATAGAGGCAATCAGGGGATTAGGGGAAGCTGCATTAGGAAGCTGTTAGGAACCAAAATTAGAAGTAGTAGCATTAAGTGTGCAATGTGTAGGCTAGAGTAACAGCACCAAATTCAACTCGTATCTTTCATTGTTCGGCCGTTAGCTTTAGTGCCAACTTTTGTGTTTCAATGCGGTAACTCTAATAGCACATAATTGTATCCTTACATTCTTGCCTCCGTTTTTTGATCGTAATGATTTCTTTCACCCTTGTCCTACTTTTCCGTTTACGAATCCTTGCTCTCAATCCGCTTGTCAGTAGTGACAGTATTAAGGTAGTTGTAAGGTTATCTCATCGTCACGAGTGTACTTCCTCTCGGCCCCTTCGGAAAATAGCATCAACATTACAGTTCATAAGTGCAGTAGTGCAATAGTTGTAGGCTGTGTAGTTGGGCCTCTCGCTTCTCCACGGAAGAGAATGAATATGTTGATACAGCAAACATTTGCAAGAAAATAAATAAAGAAAACGGAAACTCAATCATCCACTGTGAAAGCATGTTTGATGTTGGGAGGGAAATGGAATGAAAGAAATCATAAAAAGCGGGTTCGCGTTTTATTGTGTAAGCTTCCGGTGCAATGGAATCGTTAAGATGTGAGAACCAATCACAAAGACATAGAAGAAAGGCAAAAACAATTGAAGATGTACGCACGGTTCACATTGGGATAAAACGGCCGAACAGAAGCAGCATCATACACATTAATCAACATAAGATGCAACAAATGGAGGAGAGCATGCACACAATTTGATGCAATGTGTGCTTTGGCTTTAAACTGGTTGAAACAATGAGTTTTACCATTATGAAGCTATTATGGTAGGTGGATTTAGAGCGACTACAATCAGCGCAGTGAGACCATTCCCATGGAATAGAAACGGGAATGGCATCAACTAAGCTAGGTACTCTTATCGATTCGATTGCCACTTTGAACTGCCATTTCGAATCGAACAATTGCCAAAGTTCGGCCATTGATTTTGGAAAAAACCTTCTTTTTATTGCACTTGTTCATACTGACAAAACTTTAAAATCCGAAAAACACTTAAATAAGAAGTAGATTTTTTTGGAGAAATTGATCAAATTTATTATTTTCTCAAGAAACGCTATGTCCATTGAATCGACCGCTATGTGTCTGCTGTCACAACTGTCAAACACACAAAAAGAAAAACACCGATTGCAACGCCGCGAACCGTGTGTCGCGAATATTGTCGAAATTGTTTGCATTTTCTGCTGTTTTCTGCCAACTGGCCGTGCCGACGCACCATGGCGGACGAAGGGAACGAGGACAGCTGGTTGTACGGTAACTCGGGTCAGGATGGACCGGCGAGCGACTCGGCCGCCGCCACAGACGCTGATCCCACTGCAAGCGGCAAGAATAACAACGCGCTGTGGGACGAACAGGAGGACTCACAGACCGCAACGGGAGATGCCGGCACGGATACGGATGGCAAGCGACGCGGTTCCAACGATCTCAACAGTGCACCGCAAGGCGAGAATGGACATTCTGCGCGAGAGCAGCAGTGTGACGATAATGCGATGGACTCGAGCGATATGCATCAATCGGAAGGGGAGGACCTTGGACCGCATGAATGTCAGGATGATTCGCACCTGATGGATGACGATAGGACTGAAAGCGAGTTGCGGGAGGAGGAAAGAGCTTCCAAGCGTGAGGGAGCTGAGAAGGGAGAGGATGGTTTAGACACCGGTGATGGCGAGAAGGTGGGAGACAAGAGCAAAACGGATGCAGCCGATGGAAAGGATAAAGTGGATGATGGCGGAAAAGACAAAGGAGGCTTGAGCGACATGGAAAGCGACATCGATAGTGACGAGGATGACGATATTAACGTCGTGATTGGTGACATCAAGTCGGGGCCGAGTTATAACATCATTAAGCAGCGTGGCCCGATCATGCCCAACCAGACGGCAGCAAATGCGGCCGGTGTAACGGACAAAACGAAGCAGCCGGCTGGCAAGTTTAGCATGGAAGAGTTCGAAAGCGTTGGCATGATCAATGGGGTACCGGCACATGAGTTCAGTATCGATTCGTTGGATGAGAAGCCGTGGCGCAAGCCGGGTGCGGATATAACCGATTACTTCAATTACGGCTTCAACGAGGAAACGTGGCGATCGTACTGCGAGCGACAGAAGCGCATGCGACAGCACGAGAGTGGCGTCGGAATGGCGGGACTGACGATAAACAACCCGCAGGCAGCACCGCCCATGGGCATGATGCGGGACATGAGACGATCGGGCGGTCCGATGGGCGGTGGCCCGATGGGTGGACCGCGCAAGATGAACGGACCGATTGAGGTGATCGGTGGCGGACCCGGCGGCCCAATGGGAGGCGGTGGACCAATGGGTGGTGGAGGTGGAGGCGGAGGTGGAAGACAGCGAGACGACGGCATGGGAATGTCGGGCCAGCCGAAAGAGAACGTGATTCAGGTGATGACGGCCGATCGCCGGGAGTACAGTCGTACGGTGGTTGGAAACAAGTACGATCCGCCGATGGGTGGTGGACCGCCCGGGTTCGGTGGAGGACCGCCGGACTTTTACCACCAGGAACCGGAATACTCCGACTACTACGATCCGATGCAGGAATCGCAGTGGGGCAACGACAATGGCAATTGGCAACCGTCCGGCATCAAAACGCTCACACCCTTGCCACCGATGATGCACCCGAACATGGGTGGAATGGGCGGGCAGCAACAGCACATGGACATGATGGGTGGTGGAAGCGGTGAGCGGATGGTGATGCCGCCGCCACAGCAGATGCAGCAAGGCATGGGTGGTGGTCCGGGTATGGGACCAGGGGGTCGTTTGCATCCACCTGGGATGGGTCCGGGAGGACCGCGTGGTGGCGATATGCGCAATCCCAACGATCGCAAACGCGGGGATCCCCGTGAACGGGACCGTGACCGAGAACCGCCACGCAGAGATCGGGAACGCGATCGTGGAAGAGATCGGGAGCGCGACCATGAGCGGGATCGTGAACGGGATCGCGAGCGCAAAGAACGAGAAAGACCGGGTGATCATCGATCGGACCGGGATACGCCCCACGTCCCGCCGAAGGAGGAGGTGGTGGTGGATCCAATTCTTGGGCCAGTTGGAGCGGTTCCTCCTGGAGCACCGCCAGCGACTGTTCCCACGGCATCCTCATCGCGCGACGATAAAGAGAAACGTTCCACAAAGCCGGACCGTCACAAGGAGCGCAGGTATGTGATGCGCAGCAGCGTGTCGTTAACTCAAAAACTAACTGTTTTCGTTTCGGTACAACATTTCAGCCACCGCGAGCGATCCCGTAGTCGCGAGCGATCCAAGTCGCGACGTTCAGATCGGAGTCGGGAGCGCGAGCAACGAGAGCGGCACAGTCGCGACAAGAAAAAGTCGCACCGGAAGGACAAAGAGGACGGCGAATGAGGGGACCTATGCTCGGCGGGGGCTCGACGACAGTGTCCCATACTCGAGGATACAAAAATATGCAAATTTAGAATGTAAACTGGAAACGGTGGCTTGCTGCGAAGGTGGGCAGAACGTACCAAGTAGGGAACTCGTATTCGATTCGCGAAAGAGAGCGTACATCGATGCGTTAGATGTAAGAAGCATGTGTCGTACAGTGTGTAGATAAAAAATACAAGCACCGGTACCACGGTACACGAAATTCGAACACCTGGTCGTTACTTTTTGATGAGATTCTGCACCTCGATAGGACCGTGGCCCTGTTACCTGCATTGTGTGAAACGATATCGATGGGAACTGCCTGAGGGTCGCAGCATCGCTCAGGAAGATCTCAATAGCCGCGATCGCCACGCCAGGAGTCGAAAAATGCGCCGATTTCGAAAGTCCTTGCGAAAAGTTTCACAATAAATTGAAATGTTTCGCAGTTTTTGAATTTGTGTTGTTGAAAACGGGCCGTTAATTTGGAAATGTTACAACGTAAGGCTGTAGACGGAGTCGAAGAATCCACCTGACAGCTTGTTTACTTCGCACCGATTGCACTCACACACACGACAGTCGTATAGGCAAAGGAAAACAACAACAAAACTACCTTCTTCTTCTGCTTCTTGCTCCCCCATTTCTTTGCTGCACATCATACCACAAGCGCCCGCAGAAACACAAAGAAAAGTCAAAACGCGCGATGTCGCAATTAGTGCAGCACGGCCAGCACCACAATATGGCCCGTGTCCTCGTGGTCGTGTTAGTTTGTGCGTGCTGTTGAATGGAACCACGGAAACCGCGGAAAAGTGACTGATGGGGAAAAATACACGATGCCAACATCGGTGTGCTGACTGATGCTGCATTTGTGTACCATCTTGGTAGCGTCAACGACGGCAGAGGATAGCGGTGATGCGTCGTAGTGTGTGGTACAAGAAAATAGAATCCCTTCAGCCAGTCCCGATTGGAGGGCAGAACGCGCGGTCCTTGTCACGGAGAAACGAAACACGACGAACGCTAAGAAAGCGAACTGGTACGGCTAGCAGTGATCATTCTGGTTTCGTCTTCGGCAGCGGCAAGGCACTCGACTCTCCTTCCAGCAGCAGCAGCAGCAACTGTAGCTGAGCGAAGTAAACGGAACATTCGGGGATTAATCGTTCGCGTCGTAGTTAGCAGACTTTTAGCGACTATCTACTAGTCGGACACACAGTAACGTGTAACGAAAAGTGGCCTAAGCGCGTTGCAGTTGTAGTACTTTGAGTATGCCAGTGTGCGAGTATTAGGAAGTGATTTACGTAGCCTTTCATTACTGTAGAAGGGGACGTGTGAAGCAGTGTTCATAGTTATTACTAATAAGCGCAATCGGGAAAATCAAAGCAAGCTGCGTGTGTGTTTTTGTTTTCCTCCACTAGGGAGAAAATACAAAAGAAACGTTACAGTACAAAGCGAAAAGTGATAGAATTTAGCCCAGATTTACCTCGCACCAGCACAACAGTAAGGATGAGCAACGAAATATCCTGCAAGGGCAGCCCCACATCCAGTGCGAGCGTTCGCGCCAGTCTCGCGACCGACGAGAGCCACTTCAGCCTGGCCAGCCTAAACTCTTCCGTCAGCCAGGACGAGTTTTTCCGATGCCGCGATCACTCCGATCTGGTGCTGAAACGAATGCAAGGTACGCACACCCCTGATTGATTCATGTCGAAACCTGTCCACACTTTGCCCTGTACACGCTTCGCCGCAGGTCAACGGACGATCGGTCGATCCATACTCACAGCCGTCTTGATCACCGGTGCAGGTTCAAGGTCTCTCCAGGTCTGACGCCGCATTTCGAGTTGCTTGTTGGTTGCTGGTTAGCCGAAGCAAGTTTCTTACAACGTAACCATATCGGGAGATGTGTGTGTTTTTTTTCTTATGCTTCTTCGAACAAGGAAGATTGTAGCCTGTGCTCGGTTAAGCTCAATTGCTTGTGGTTGAATCACACATCGCCATCGAAACACTGCCACCAGCAACTCTCGGGGAGTTGTGGAGAGTTGTAAAATTATATTGCATTTCAAGAGGACACGAATGACATTTTGATAACGAAGCATTTGATTTTTGCTGGGCCATTGAGCAGCGAAGCGATACGGTTTCGGTTTCGGTGCGTAACCAGGCCATAAAGCATTGCGTCACATCATTAAAATTTTACACAACACTTTTTCAAACATATATTGGCACAAGCGGTTCCTTTCAATAAGAATTGTTAATTATTGTTCAACACAAGCAGTCAATCAAATTCCAAATCCAATTATCCAATCCAAACACCACGCTTTGTGTCTATTGTATCCGTTAAATAAATCCTTGTGTACAGATCGAAATTCAAATGCTTGGATACAGTGAGGCCCCCTATAAAGACAAAGAAACGTTTAACCAAAACCGTCCCAAGGGAACCCCCTGCGCGGGAACTCTCACACGAACCGGGGAAGTCTTGTACTTCAAGAAGCGAAGATGTCATAAACATCTTGTAGAGTGATGAACGGCGGACAGATTTTCCTGGAAACATAAACCATCCCAGCGTAGCGCACACTTACATCCGCTCAATCCCTTTGTAACAGGGGTGTGAGGGCCCCTGTTCCCTAAAACCATGTGTCATCCACATTCGCAATTCCGTTGTCTTTTCCTGCTCCAAGGAAGGGGGGAAATTCTAATTACTAATTATACCACGACATGTCCTCCGATCGTCAGGGGTTGAACCGTGTCATTACTCTCCACAGACTTGCTCGTTCGTTAGGTGCGTTCTTTCTCCTTAGTCGATTTATTAATCCGCTTCTGGTACTGATCTATTTACAGAATACATCCAGAGTGAGAAGCTTTGTGATGTGGTGCTGATCGCTGGTGTCGACGGTCGACGGTAAGTGCATGTGTATGTGCACATCATTGCTCCAGCCACAGATGGCCCTTCTCGTTGTAGGATCAATCGAAGATCGAGTAAACAGAATAAGAAGTACAGACTGAAAAATAATCTTAACCTTTCCCAACCATTTGGTTGGCATCGCTATTTTCTCACTGTTTACAAACATTCACCATCGAGCTCTTCCCGAGAAGACGTCGGAAAATTCACAACATCATCGACACACCAGACACGCGTTGGGGATGTTAAGGCCGTCAGACACAGAGAGGTGGCTACGCTGCTTCTGTTGTCTCCGCGCGAAGAAGGCAGGCGCAAATGAAAACGTTTCTCCCAACCAACACATTCACGAGAAAACGAGCTAAATTAAATTAATTTACTATGACGACGAGAGGCGGGTTGGGGATTCCCCTTCCTACTGTTCGGTCGCGTAATAAACGATGAGTAGTTAAATCGTGCGTCTCGCGTCTTGAGTGCATTTTTCACGTCCTCTCGGGACACAGCTATCGTCTATTGCCATGCACTTGACCTCTCTACCAGTCGGTGCAGAGTTTGACTCAGGTTAAACGATGTGATGTTGACCGTCGTAAACGAGCTCGATTCATTCATAATAATTTGATTGTACGCCGCCATTCTTCGTTGTACACTGTGGAGCCTATTATTTATATCATTGGACAACCGTTGCATAATGCATCAATGTATAAATTTGTCTTTACGCGCTTCCAGGATACCGGCCCATCGACTGGTGCTTTCGGCCTCGTCCGCCTACTTCAGCGCAATGTTCACGGGCCAGCTGCGCGAAAGCCAGCAGGAAGAGATCACACTTCAGGAGGTGTCAGGCGATGCGCTAAACTCCCTCATCCAGTACTGCTACACCGGTGCGATCGAGATCCGTGAGGATACGGTCGAAACACTACTGGCCACGGCGTGCCTTCTACAGCTCAGCACGATCGTCGGCGCTTGCTGCAACTTTCTCGCCCGTCAATTACATCCGTCCAACTGCCTCGGGTTCTCGCTGTTTGCCGAACAGCAGGGTTGTACGGCCCTGCTAAAGCTGGCAACCGCCTACACCTGCCAGCACTTTCAGCAGGTGTGGAAGAACCAGGAGTTCTTCATGCTGGACGCAGCCCAACTCGCCAATCTGCTACGCAGCGACGATCTGAACGTGCCGAACGAGCAGGAAGTGTTTCACGCACTGATGGCCTGGATACAGTACGATGCCGAGGGCCGCAAACGGCACATTCCGGAACTGTTGGCACTGATCAAGCTACCACTGTTGCAACCTTCGGTAAGGTTTAACTGGTTTTATCTGGTTGTAATTGTCTAATTATATGCTTCCTCGCCCCCTTTTCAGTTCATAGTGGATCACGTGGAAACACTCTGTGGGGGTGCGAACGAGTGCCAGCAGCTCGTGATGGAAGCGTTCAAGTGGCATCTTATCCCGGGACGTCGGTCACTAATTTCCACTGCCCGAACTCGACCGCGCAAGTCAACCATGGGCCGACTGTTGGCGGTCGGTGGCATGGACGGGCATAAGGGTGCGATCAGCATCGAAAGCTACGACCCGCGACTGGACAAATGGACACTGCTCAAGAACATGCCCACACGTCGGCTGCAGTTCGGTGCGGCGGTCCTGGACGATAAGCTGATCATTGTTGGTGGTCGGGATGGGCTCAAGACGCTCAACACGGTTGACAGCTTCGATCTGAACACGATGTGCTGGAGCACACTGGTACCACCGATGGGTACACCCAGGCATGGGTTGGGTGTGGCATTCCTTGAGGGTCCCCTATATGCGGTAGGAGGTCACGATGGTTGGAGCTATCTGAACACAGTCGAGCGATGGGATCCTTCGGCACGCACGTGGAGCTACGTTGCGCCAATGTCTGCTATGCGGTCGACTGCGGGAGTTGCCGTACTGGGTGGACGGTTGTACGTGATCGGAGGCAGGGATGGAAGCGTGTGTCACAGGACAGTTGAGAGTTACGATCCTCATACCAACAAGTGGACGCTGCGTGCGCCAATGAATCAAAGACGCGGCTGCGTTGGAGTGGGCGTGCTGAACGGATTCCTGTACGCGCTCGGTGGGCACGATTGCCCTCCGAGCAATCCGGCCGTCTGCCGTACAGACACTGTGGAACGCTACGATCCGACAACAGATACATGGACGCTGGTAAGTGGTGTTATCGTGTCACCCATTGTGACAGCAGCATTTAACGCCTTTTTTTGCAGATTGCATCGCTTAGTGTTGGCAGGGACGCGATCGGTGTTAGCGTGCTGGGCGATTTCTTGGTGGCCCTCGGTGGGTACGATGGCATTCAATACCTGAAGATCGTCGAGCAGTACGATGCAGAAACGAACGAGTGGACACCGATCGCACCGGTCAATTACAGCCGGGCCGGGGCATGTGTCGTTGCGATTCCGAACAGCTTCTCCAATCCGGCATCAACAACCGGTGGCGTTGCGCTACCGTCAACTAGCGCCAATCCTTCCTCGCCAAACAATGCCATCGCTTCGTCTTCGTCGTCTTCCGCGGTGAATCTTCCGGTCGCCAACAATAGCACCACGGTTTAGTACCAATTCCCGATCTAATCTCACTTTTCTCCCCGCCAAACAAGCGCTTTTATCATACGAGGCTAACCCGCTGCCCATATAATATCGCTCGATTCAGCTGCCCGTATTACTGCCCGTTTTTGCACGGCTTCCCTGTGTTTTTTTTCCGAAACAGGGAACAACAAGCAGTAAACAAACTAAAACTTTTTCCTTGTAATGCATTCCGACCCAGTACCGAAGCATTCCGCCTAACCCCAGTATATTTGCATGAGCAACAGCTTATTTGTGTGTGTTTGTGTGTGTTTGTTTTGTGTGATTTCATAATACTGTTGAAAGTGTGAATTTTGGGCAAATTCATTCCCACTCCGATTCCGGGCGTGATCGATAATGCATTTCTGTGTTTTTCTTTTTTGTTTCATTTCATTTTTGTCTGTTTCTTCCTATATTCATTATTCAATATTTGTTTTACCACACCGCCGAACGAACACAAACCCCGGACACACCGTATGTACACACTCATGCATCACCCAAATGCATCCAAACTATCAGGGATGGCGCGGAAGTACCAGTGCCAGCAATTATTACTATCGCAGACATTTCCGCATTTGTGATTACTATGTGTAAACGAGACGCAACGAGAGCAAGGCAATAGCAAAGAAGGAAGGAAGATTGAAGGCAGTAGCGCCTGGTAGGCAAACGATTAGAATTCAGATTCAGAAAAAACAGATTTCATATGCACTTATGCAAAAAGGGAAAGTGCTCTCCGGACTCCGGAAGCAAAGACATATAGAAAGGACTACAAAGAGGATTATAGAGAATTGCTGTCGAATGGTAACGAAAAATGAAATTATTTGTACTACCTTTTCTTATACAGATGCACTAGACTTATTTTTTAACACTTAACCGACGACTATCAGTCCACGCTGCAGGAGGACGGTCCGGATGGGTATCAAATCACGTGCGGCTCTGTAGGAGCAAGCACCCCACTCTGCACTGCTTACGCTATATATTGTCAACGCAAAACGTTTTACGAACTGTGATTTTAGTTTTGGTTTTGAGAGAGTGTTCGAACTATTTGGAACGAGCTATGTGAACAGGTTAAAAACTGCCCCTTTACACACACGCACCTGAAGAAGCCTTCTAGCACAGTCCTGGGTTGCCGTAGCAATCCTGGATTGCGAATATGGATGCCAAAGAAAGACGTCGTTGTGTGATCCGAGTAGCAGAAGAACCTCAACCCACCACTCTGCTGCACCGCCATGATTGTTTTTGATTTTTGGTTTGTGCAAACCGCTACAATGCCTCTACCACGCCAACGCTAGCTGTAGAAAAGTATGGCTTTTTGGTGCGGTTTTCTTTTGATGCAGGCAGAGATAGGAACCTTTTTTTTAAATCGTAATATTTTTCATTGCTCTGTAACGGAATAAAAACACAAATGCATACAAGATACAAGAGTTAGAACAAATGTAAAGCTAAGCAACAAACTGATGGAATTATAATAAACGGACACTTTCACAGTGTATACAATTTTGTGAGAAAAAAAAACAGTTTTCAAGACATTTAATCTTAGATTCTAAGGTCTTACCATAAAACCCGGGTTTTCTGTTCTTTCTCAATCGTTCCTCTTCTTTCGTGCACCGACGAGTATCCGATTCATAACACGGATGGGTAGCTACAGTTTAAAAGAAATTCTAATATAAATCTATATATATATATATATTTCTGTATAACAATTTTTTCTTCGTGCTTCCATGCCTGTGCTGCCCTGGGAAAATTTCAGTCACCCGTTCCGAGCACAAACTCGGAATCCGGAATGCCGGAAAGCGGCTAACGGAAACGGTGATCGATGTACATTGGCTCGACGGTGGCAGCGTAAACTCATTGAACATGTGGGTCAGTTTTTGTAACGTTAGTAAAATTTCCGCTGCCCTGGGCTTCGGTTATTTCTTTTTCGTTCTGTTCAGGTCGCTTTGTGTTGTAACATTTTGTGAGTGTCTAATTTGCTTCTGTGCTAAATAAAGCAATGCTTAGTTTCCTGTTGCGCCCTTCTCACAACGCTCTTCGTTGTCAGCTGCAAACAAATGATATCAAAAGTACGCATGAAAAAGATTATCGTGTGTGTGCTTGTGTGTCTTTGGATTAAAAGGAAAGGATATCGCTCCGTAGTATATGGGTAGGTGATAGGGGGGAAAGGACCGTTAAGACGGTACCGCTTGGTCTGCGGTGCTTAAAATATCATTGCAACGTAAACTTAACAAACGTATGCTACCTTGTGCCTTGCTTGCGCCTCTAACACCATCCAATGGCGCGCACACATATTTGAACAAACAGAAAATCTTTAAGATAGAACAATAATGACAAAAAAAACAGTTTTAAACTTTTCACTTTGCAATCTGCAATCCGTTCTGGGGAGTTGCGCTTGCAAAGAGTTCCTGCCTTCCGGGTAGGTTGTCCCTTAGAAATGCATTTGCAATGTACGGCATTGTGAAGAATTGCATCCATTCGCAAGTAGCCGTTATTTGCTGCCCTCATTACACATCCGCGCTGCTTAGCGCGACGTGTTTACATTGAACATTGAATACCCGCATTTGGTGTTTGGCGCGCCAGACAACAAATTGAAACTGGCTGGCCCCGCCTTTTGCTTGTTTGCATTGTGGGTAGCTCACTCTAGTACGCTGAAACACCAACAATCCATGTGTTTTGTTAAGTTAGGGGGTAAATGGTGTAAGTAGATTAGCCGAAAGATTCGCGGCATTTTCGCACTACACTATTGCTACAACTACTGTGCTACTAACAATGCTTGGTGAGATGCTTCTCAATTGCAGCCGGAATGTTGTCCGTCGTTTTGGAGTTGATGTTATTGCCGAGCAGTTCCGGACAGGCCACCACACCGTCCTGTATGTCCTTTGCCTTACGCAGTAGATCGTAACAGTTGCCCTCACTGATGACGGAGTCGTTTCTGTGTACAAAAAAAAAGATAAATGCATGCAGGGGTTAATCCGAGCTGGAGCGTCGAATCATCTCCTGAACAGCTCACTTACTTGTACTCGGGATGTGACAGAACCTGTTTCCGTATCCAGCTTGCCGTTGTCATTAGCTCACCGGATGCCCGCTTTTGGATCAGACGGAGGTACTGCTGAATCGTACAATGCGTATCGGCATCCACATCCATCGAACCGAGATAGCTATTAATCAGGGGCACCAGACCCGGGAACGATCCCTTTCCATTGATGATCTGATCGATCGTCATCAGCTCGTACTCGTCCGTCGTTGAGCCGGTTGCTGCTTCCTCGCCAGTACCATTCTGCTGCTGCGTCTGTGATTGTGATTTAACCTCCTCTCCTTTTGCAGTCGCCGCCGCCGCTGCTCCGGATGGAATGGCGGTAATGTTTTTCTTGAACCAAAAGCGCTCCGTAAGCACTGCGCCGCGTTTCTGCGAGTTTTGCATATTTTCATCCACCTTGCTGATCGGGATAAGGAAATCGAGCTGATACGAGAGAATGACGCGCGTCAGCAGCACGACGAAGCACACGATGGCGGCATTTTCAAAGTCGGTCAGCTGAGCCTCGCAGGGCCGGAACTCGACGCGCCAACCGATGGGTGAATTGGGCGGCGGTGGCTTGAACCGCATCGTCTGCCAGTTGGTCGACTGAATGTTTTCGAAGTGATCCGTGTCCTCCAGGTCATTCTGGTGCACTTTCTCGCTGAACAGTGATACCGAGTCGCGTATGAACAGATGCGCAATATGTTGCGCCAGCAGATGGTCGATGTCGCCCTCGCGCAATCGCTTGTACAGCTTCTCATCCAGCACCAAAGGCACATCATTATATCTGTAGAAGAGGAAGGGGAAAATTACATAATATCCTTACATTCAGTTCGATTTCTTTTGTCGACAAGACGTACTTCTCTCCTGCCGGTGATAGGTAGGAATCGATCGAGTCGTAGCGTGACTTATTAATGCGGAACCGATCGTTCTTCAGTGGCACCTCGCCACGTTCCTCCTGTGTTCGGCAGTCGACCGAAGCCGAAATCACATTCCAGCGGCAGTCCACATCGGTCAGAAATCCACGATAGGCCGGACTGGCCGCCGTCAACGCAAGCATTATGGGACACATCGGTGTCAGCTGGTCGTACAGGGTGCGTGCTTCGCTAATGTTACACGCCTGGAACGTAAGCTGCAAACAGCAGCAACCCATACCGAAACCCATCGCATCCATGTGCACGTAGTTCGGGTGGGACGGTATGCTCCCTAGTACCGGCGTTTTCGTATCACGATCGGGATAAACCGGCAAGTTGATCGACACCTTCTCACCTCGTCGTTGGCGAATGTTGCGCGTTAGCGTCTTGAACCGAGGATGGCCCGGGAAGATGGCTTCGTCGGGGAAAAAGTTAGATCGTGCCGCACACGACTCATCGTCCGGCGTAGGTACGGCCGGTGGAAAAGTAAAGCCCGGACATCCCAACCGTGGGAAGCTGGTTATAGACATGACGAACTCGTTTTCCGGCAGCAGTGAAGCGACTTCCATGCGACGATAGCGCATATTTGCTTCGACCACGTTGAAATGCGCAAGCAAACCACCGTACGGCTTACCTGGTGTACCCTCGATCATGTACGCACCGTACTCTGGACGCCAGAGGGATTTTACTCCTTAAAAATAAAATGGAAATAGACAATAATTAGCACAAGGTGGAAGAATGTTTTCGTTTAAAAAAAAACGAATAGTTTCCATTGAACTCGATCTTCTACAATTCCACCGAAACAATGTCGCGATCGGTAACATAATACCCCATATTTCATTTCACCCATTGGACAGGAGGAATGTAAGTGATGGTGTGGGCAAGCGGGTTTTATCTCGCTCGTATCAGAAGACTCGTAAACATAGGGCAAGCGGCACGTTTCAAACGTGATAGCGCACCCATCACGTGTTCCGTATCGTTCCCGATAGATCATTGTTTCGCTCCTCACTTCCGTGCAACAACCGCGAAGATTCGATTGCGCACAGACGGATGCATCGTATTCTGCGTCAAATCAATCGATCATTATTTTCTACTTGTACCCTCGGTTTTTTTTTTTGCTTACCTTGTGGATCGGCCGCTTCCTTTTCGTTCAGTTGGGCCAGAATTTCTTGCGCTCGCAGCGATACCTGCACCGCGCGCTGCTTATCGTCGAACCGGACGATTATGTACTCCACCTCGTCGCCCCACTTGAGGACGTCACCCTGGCGGTCTTTGAGGCGCGCGAACAGATTGATAAACTGCTCGATGCCATGCTCGCGTACGTGATGTGCCAGCGCTTTCGTTTCATCCCACGTCAAAGGACTACCTTCGGTTAGCAAACCCATCCTGCTGTGTGTCGATTGGTTGTGAGCGCCGGTTTAATTTAAGTTGACACGAAGTTAGCGATGGGATTGAAATGCAAGAGGTCTGCTAAAATGTTCGCAATCTAAAACGAAGCAAATAAAGAATGAAATACTATAGTAAATACTGCAATACATTGAAACTTCAACTCCATCAACTCAAAAGATTGGTGTACTCCGCGATAGTGCAACAAGTGCCCTGTCTATTTGCCCCACAAATATGTATCTAATGAAGGACAGAACAATTCACAGCGTTTCATTCCGCTCGAACACGAGCACTAGGACAAGGACAAGAGGACAGGTCCGTCAAAATGTGATTGTATGCTAAGCGATAGCCACAATTTTCTAGCTTCGACTTCCACGTTCTCATCCCAAAGAGTTGACTAGGCCACACAAACACACACTCTCATAGAGTAATGTGGTTCCGGAACGGTTCGCCCCGGGTGGTTATGATGCAAAGCAGGGGGCAAATCGTGACAAGACAAATTTTTCTACTTTACTCTGTCCGATTACTAGTTTCGCAAAAGACGGTGATGTAGAGCGAGAAAGAGAAAGAGAGTAAGATGAATTGACTTGGCATTCTGCCTAAATCGCATCACACCGAGAGTCTTCGAATACGATGACTGATGATGGTGTGTGGCATCGTTTAGCGCCACTTAAACGTTTATTTATGAGAAAAGAACCATTATAAGAAATGAAAAACAATAGCAAAAAAATACATTATCACTGTTGAGTAGGATTAAAATGATACAAATCAATCCCATACACGCTGCCAAAGCGCAGCGATAAGTAAATTACGATTAGGATGATGACGATGATGGAGCATAAATTATGCTTTTCCTGCTCAAAACATGTTACGCAACAAGCACAACCATCAATCAGAGACTCCAGACGCACACAGACGATGGCAATGGATTTATGCTACAATAATTCTTGCACCAAGTAAAATCGCGCACTAGTGTCACTGTCTTTGGAATTCAACCTGTGGATTGCGAACACCGATGCAACGAACGGAACACACAGCACACGGTACGGAAGGTCACGATCAATAAAACTTGCCTAGCCGCTAGACCGCGTGCTCGGATTTCCCTTGGCATGCTTCGTTCTCCCCACCAAACACACTAAACCCTGGCTACTTGGTTTGTTTTCACTTTTCATACACAGACCGGCTGTTACCATCGCAACCACTAGGCCGTGTGATGGCTTCGATTTTGGTATGCACACGTAGAATATGTTACTATCAAACGAAGCACGTAAAAAAGGCAGGTCGAAGCCCTCCCTATACTAACTGTACAGTTTGTTTGTCCGTCTTCCGATTTCACTATATTGCACAACTGATATGCATGAGGTTTTCGGGGTTTATTTTTGTTTTCTACACACAACCCCGCCAGAGTGGCGTAATTATTGGACTACAGGCGGGAATGCAACCACGAACCAAAAAAAAGACACACAACAGGCACACACAAAAACGAAAATACTCTACGCACTTTGGGACTTTAGGGAGAGCCGTTCCTTCGGGAACTGTAGACGGAATTCTTTCAGATAACCGCTGAAATAACGATGCCAGTTGCTAGACGCCAGCTGTCTTTTTGTTGTGTTTGCGTTCCGTGTAGCGGAGCCGTGCACACGTTCAAATGTGAAGCATGCTTCCGACCGGGACGACGGTTTACTAAATACTAACGCGGGTTCTTCTCGATGCTAGAGCAGTTAACCTCGCCGTGGGGCTAGTCTCGCGCTGCTATCTGTCGCGTTACTCGCTCTCTTCGCTGGCCTACGATGATGATGACGATGACGATCGTTGACGATGGATGGAAGCAATCAGCTACGTAATGGGTTTCAATGTGTGTCCACGGAGCGACAAGTACCTTCCAGCGGCGGGGTCGTTATTCGGTCGCGGGTCGCCGTACGAACGAACCAATGCGCGTTGGTGATGACGATTCCGATATGCTTGTCGATACGCCGCTACTTAGGTTGAAGGAGGTTGAAGTGCGTTTGCACTGGGAGGGCAGAGAGTTGCTGCAGTTTTGCTTTCATATGACACCGGGCGACATCGATATTTGCTGGACTGGCAACTAACCAAGCATCGAAAGGTGGTACAAATTGTGTTTTGCTTACGGGGTTGGTTCTGCCGAAGTTTTTTTTTCCCTTCTCGCAAAGAAAGCAACATATACTTGCCAAGCAGTTTCGTTGGGAAAAATGTATTGCTTTCATTTAACAGTTTCTCTGAGTAAAGCAACATACACTGGTTTTAATTTACACAACCTTACGTCACCTTAGTATCCGCGTGTGGGACACAATCGCGGATGATCGTGGGGAAAAAGAGGAAGCGGCGCAAGAGAATCGTATCAGGATGTTCTGGAACGCAAGGCACACAGATCTTTATCAAGTCAGCAGTATTTCTCCACAGCAGTAATCTTGCAAGTCACTGCGTACTCTGGCTGTACCATTTGCGTTCGTGTTAAATCATGCTCTAATGATGTCACTGGTAACTTCATGCGAATTTTGATGCAAAAGCCGTAGCGAGATAACAAACTACAAGACCAACGCAATGAAGCATGTGCAACTGATAGCGTGCATTAACATCACCACAATCAATACGATAACTATGATTCCGACGAACGATAACTCGTTCGGATGTTTTTTTCTGTGCCGCAAAAACTTTCTTGCGATGTCTATCACAACAAATCCCGTCTTCTGGTGCTTGAACCACCACCCAGCATGGAGTTAATCTGCTTACCCGGCACTTTAAAACTGTTGCTGAAAATGTGCACTTTTTAGCTATTTGCAATGCACTACACCACACACGAAACTAACACAGAAACAGTACGCTAGCTTATACCTTTTCAATTTGTTTCCACGGAGGCAGATTTTTGCGCAAATTCTTGCAATTTTCTTCGCTGGAACGAACGAACGTGTTATTTACATTTATTTTTCTTTTTATTTTGTTGTTTTATTGACATTAAGCCGCTGTCATCGAGGGCGGGTTGAATTTGACAGTTTACAGTGCTAGCGCTCGGCTCAGAGCTCTGGCCACAATGGGCGATCATAATTTATACTTTTTTGAATTTTTAAAATTTTGTTTCAAAATTTAATTTTAATCTCACTTAAAAATTAGATTTGCTAGTCGTTGGTTTGAAAATGTTTAACATTTTTATTGATTTTTATATACTTTACCGACAAACTCTGGGTACACTGGGAAGGGGAACTGATCTCGAAACAATCTCGCTTATTCTTAATATAGGACTTAGTATAGAGCATTTCCTGGTCTTGTAATTGACTAAGAACTTACCCACTTCCAGGAAATGAATCCGAGTCTATACAGTTCTAGAATCTGTCCAGTCTATAATCTACCCCATTTTTGAAACTGATATGGCTAATCATAAGGGCAACTGTTTTGTTCATTCAATATTTAATACCATACGCCATTTCCATTGCAACTGAAATGCATAACGCGTTTCTATCGGATGCTTCAAATTGTCTAGTTTTAGCGAATATATGCTACATTTGAGCAAAAACCCGTTCTGCTATTGGAAATCCGTTTCATTCATCCTCCAGTGCGAAGAAACGATAATTGACTGTTAAAATTTCATACAAAACCTGTTCCGGAGAATCTTAGATTAGATATCTTCATTTTGAGAAATGCGAATACACACATACACACCGGAACACATACGGAAATCAGCAAAACTAACATGGATTTTGAATTCATCAGAGTGCTGGAAGCTTACGGACCATGGACCAACGGGCTTTTCAGTTTAGTATCTAATCGACCTTCTCACTGAAACCGTTGCGTGGATCTTTCCGCATTAAGAAATCTTCAGCAAAAATGCATTTTCAACGATCCCTTGCAATTGTACCTTTACTGTTGATTGTCCTGGTAAATGTGTTCGCACTGACCACTGCCGCCGGGATTCCCCATCGAGTGCGTCGAGGTGTGTGTAGGCGTCTTCTGCTAATGGATGCCATCATCCCGCGTGCATATTCATAATCCGGAACAGTGATGCACCGCGCGGGTTCAATGGCTGCGGAGTTAATGAGCTTGCGGTAAAGGTTGCATTATTGGTTGTCGCCTAACCTGTATTTCTTTTCTTACTTTTAGCAAATGAGCACCAAGCATACAGAGCGCGCGAGTTGCCTCCAACATTTAGTGTCGTACAGCCTGAAGTCTTCTTCGTATCCTATGGCAGTGGCGGGAACAACAGAAACAGCGATGTTAAAATCACTCCACAAACGCTTCGTTATCAATCGTTTCCATGAGCCATTATAAACGGCCTACTATGATCGACTTAGAATGGAATGTTGAACAGAACGGAATAATAAAGAGCAATGCATCTCAAATATTCTCTTTATCCGATCTTCGTACGATCATTACAGCAAATCATCTTTATTGTCACCGATCGATATAAATACTATCAATACCGGTTATTCTAGTGGGTGACATCGAGTATCGTTCGTAATCTTTCGCAATCGCTGTACTGTCGCAATCCCCCGTGTTCCAGACAAGCTGAGAGCGATCACATCCAACTGTCCGAAGGTTAGGCGAGTTTTGTGACATTGATCAAATTAATTAATGCCCAGCAGAATTTTAGCAAACAACGTTGTGTATACAATTTCAGGGCCAGGGCCACCTAGGGGGCCACTTCCGATCTGGGACTCGGCCTCCCGATTCACCTAGCGCTAATCGAAGGAACCGGTTCCCTAACGATTCCTCTGGATGAAAACAAGTTTTTCACCGGCGATGATAGATCGATCGAGCGTGATCGTACCAACAACTGTCAGTTCGGTGCGTGCTTATGCGTTTTCGGAGGGTTTTCCCCGTTGTGAGGCAGAAAAGCACGGACGGGATTTCCATTCCGAGTCGGGGCGAAAGTACTACGACGGCACTGGCAGTGGAAGTTAGCAGCTATCAGCTGTTTTGATGCAGGTACACCGACACAGAGATTACCGTGGGTCTATATAAACATAGAACCTTGTTCAGGGTGGGTAGTCAGTCAAGCTACTATCGTGCCATCAAGTAGTTCACTTTTGCCACCCGGTGGCTACACACACACACACACACATACACACACATACACACGCATTTTAAACCGTTTCTCCCGAGTGCTTCAGAGATAATCAGTTTAACGCGATCACGATGCAGCAGCAGCTCGTATTACTTTTAACCGTCGGTGCGCTAGTCGCAAGCGGTTACCCAACGGATCTTGGTCACCATGGTGGTGTTGGTAGTAGTAGCGGCAGTGCAGCCAGCAGCAACTCACAGTCGGTCGGAGGTTTCGGAGGCTTTCCGGCATTGCCCGGTTTCCAGGGAGGATTTGGTCCGGGGCAACATTCACAGCCACTTGTAGCTGGCCCAGCCCACAATGCCGGTGGATGGAGTCCGGACGTGTTTGGCAAAGGGTTTCCGTTCCCTGCCCACGGGGGCAGTGCGTCATCCAGTAGCTCGTCCTTCTCGAGCTCGTTCTCCTCGGGCCATGATGGTAAGATGACCGGTTCCCAGTCACAGGCACAATCGGGAAGCCACGGTGCTGGGCATGGTTCCGGCTCGGGTGCTTCTGCCGGTTCGCAATCGTTCGGCAAGGGTGGTCATGGCCATGGTAGTGAAAGTGGCAGTGCTGCGGGAGCTCAATCGGTCTCGCACGATCATCACGGACACCAGGGATCATCGTCGGGTGCACAGTCACAATCCCACAGCCAGAACGCTCATGGGCACGATCATGGAAATAATTTGCACAGTGGAGCAGGAGCAAATGCACAGTCGCACAACGGTGGTCATGAGGGCCATCTGCAAACGGGAAGCTCGGCCGGAGCACAGTCACAGTCAGCGGCGGCCGATCAAGGTCCGCATGGTCATCTGCAGACGGGAAGTTCGGCCGGTGCTCAGTCCGCCTCACAGGCTGCGCAGGACGCTCACCATGGGCACGGCCATGGACAGAGTGGTTCAGCCAGTTCGGCCGGTGCTCAATCACAGTCCAGCCATGGGAAGGACCATGGACCACATCATCATGGAACGGGCGGTCAGTCTCATGGATCGGGTGGACATCATCACGAGTACCAGCATGGACAGAGTCGCGATGGTGAGGGATACGGAGTACGCATCAGTGCGGACGAATCGAAGGACGGAACGGTGAAGAAAACGGAAAGTGAAGCTTGGGTCTGGAAGGACTAAGGGAATTTTTTGGCTCGATGAATGCGTATTTATGACCATTAGCAATGTTAATAAAAGTAGAATAATAAACGAAAACTCAAATCCAACTTTATGTGCACCGTGTTTATGATTGGTTTAAACAAACTGTGACTGTGTAGCGTAATTGTAGAGTTACTCTCCGTAGTTATTCCCTTATTAGGGGTAGGCTTGGGTCGATGAGTAAATGATCACTAATTAGACTCGCAAGGGGAGATCCAATTAGTAGTGTTTAAGCTTTTTAATATCATATAATTATAAATGAACGTTCAATGTTCATTGCAACAAGGTAGGTTTTAATTTTCATCCAAGTAACCGTTGCTCCTCGATTTATTCCTTCGGGAGAAAGGCTCGAGGCCAAGTTGGAGCGCACATAATCTCCATCAAGTTCAGCCTGCTTTGACCAATACACATGGCTTATCGCCCAGCTTAGCCAATGTCGACAATGTTTACGAATTGCCTTATCAGCAAGGTTCATACCGGCGAAACCCCCAGAAATACCAACTGATAGTTGGCATTGAATTGCAAATGGATGGACCGTAGAGTAGTCACTTGGAACCTTCTTCGGACTTGGGCCCAACATTTGGTCCACCAGTTGGCTCTTCTTCGCTTTTCTAAGTAGTTCAGTTTTGTCAAGAAAGGAAGAATGTATTTTGTATTAGCATGCGTTTTACTGGTGGGAGTAATGGGCACCAGCGGTCATCCGGTTGCACAAACCCAAACTTCATCTGGCGCCTCGAGTGGTGCTGGGGCACAAGGCTTTGGCTTTGGTCCTGGCTTCAATGGAGCTGGTTTCGGTGGTGGCCCGGGCCTGGGTGCAGGTTTCCCCGGTGCAGGTTTTCCATTCTTCCAGCCACAAGCACCTGGAGCGGGTGGTGCTGGTATGGGCTTTGGACAGATGCCAGGATTCCCTCCGATGGGATCGTTTAACTTTGGCATGCCACACGGACAGGGTTTCGCGTCCTCCGGCTCACAGTCCTTCTCAAGCAGTAGCTCTTTCGGTGGAGGACACGGCGGTGGTTCGGGCAGCACTGCTGGAGCAGGCTCACAATCGGCCAGCCATGGACAGCAGCATCAACCGGAGCATGGTGTTATCGGTACGGGCAGCTCGGGAACGGCACATTCCGAGCAGCAACCTAGCCACGGGTCCATTGGGACGTCTAGCGGTGCAAGCAGCACTAGCCAGGGTCAATCGGATCCTCATGGAGCGCACGGTGGACATAGTTCGAGTGGTGCCGGAGCACAATCGCACGGTGTGACAGGAGGACATGGACAGGGTGTCACCGGTGGTAGTGGAGCCCAGGCTGGATCGGGGTCTTCCTTTGGACCGGGCGGACGGCATACGGAGGTAAACTTTGGCAACGGTCCGGGCGATAGCTTCGGGGTGCGTATCAGTACCGATGAGTCGGCCGATGGAACGGTTAAAAAAACGCAAAGTGAATCGTGGGTATGGAACAAGTGAGGCTCGCACGACATGGTGCACGACTTTTTACGTATTAATCGGGCTTGAGGGATGAGTTTAAAAGAGTCTACCCAATAATTGATTCCCACTCTGTAATGCTGATATCTTTAATAAAAAGCTCAAGAAGTGGACATCATTTTGTTTTTTTTTTGCTGGAATGATTTATCATCCGGACCGTATCCGGAATAAACAAAAAGTCCATTTCGGTTGTACGCAGGCGCTGTCAAGCTGACCTCATAAAACTTCATCGCATACGATCGCCAACAAATAATTCGTCGATCATGATCGATTCGGGAATATCCGTAGAATTGTTGTATTTTCAAACGTTCC
>KB698156.1:0-10257 GCA_000349165.1 Anopheles christyi
CATCGAAACTCTAAGGACGGGTTGTAAGTAAATGCGAAAGCGCGCGCGTGTGTTCGCGAATGGCAAATTTAATCAAACTCCTGCGGCGGTGACCTCAAATATCCTGGCAACCTCTTGAGGTACCGAACTCGCTCAACATCCGGTATCTATTTTTGTTTGTCTTTTTGCGTGTGTGTGTGTGTGTGTGTGTGTGTGTCTTAAAAGTTTTTCAACGTCCCAATAATGCACGAAGAAGGCAGTAAGTAAAAAATAAGGATTCATTTTTTTGCTCTCCTTTTTTTGCTTGTGTGTATGTTTGTTTCGTTTTCGACCCACACCCACTCTAGCTCTCGGGAGCTCCTTGCTCATATCAACGCTAAATTTCTACACTTCATCACTTGATTAGTAGCGTGTGGGATATCGGGGAGGTGGGCTTGTCTGCTGTCTTGCCGCTGGCGTGCCTTATTCCGTGCAGGTTTCGTCGACAACGAATTGAAGATTGACTCGCTTCTCGCTTTTACAACACGTTAGCCAGCGAAACCCGATCCAGATAAGGCTGCCCACACAGTTTGCCGTTTTCTCCACTTGCGTACATTTTTTCAGACCTCTCTTACTATCATTCTTGCTTAGGAGTTCAACCCAGCCGCCAAACAATCTTCCACCCGCACGCGCTCTGCAATCGTTATTATCGTTTTTCCTGTAGATGAAACGGTGTGGATGGAGATTTTCTTCCAAACATGCAAATTTTTTACACATCGTAGATGATGATTTTAACACACTTTTGCATACACACACATACACATACACACACACACATAAATTAAAGAGCATTAGGAGAGGCGCCAAGTCTCCCATGCTGACGTTAAAAATGGGTGAAAAGGGTGTCAAAAGGCAGCACCGAAGTGAGGCCATGCTTTCGATTTGATTTGAATTACGCTAAATTGAATTATATGTAGATACTGATTTTTGTATCAACTACCCCTCCCTTTTTTTCCTCCTTGGTCGTCGTGTTCGTGTCAGTTGTGTTCTTCGTTTTTTTCGCTGCTGCACCTTCCTTTCCTTTTTGTACATTTCTGGCCCAACCCGTGCCTGTGCTCGTAATCAGGCAAAAATCCAATCAGAGTTCCCATTTCCGGGCTCCTCCCGGCTTACTTCATCGGCCCGCAGCAGGTTATAATTATTTTCCTCACACTGCTGCGATGTTTGCAACAGCAAATAAAAAAAATCAACGAAAATAAAACATTCTAAAGTGCACGCTCGTATCTTTTCTGCAAGGTAAGATTGCCCTGCTATTTTCCTCCTGCATGAGTGTTGGGTAGCTACAGCCCTAAGGTGTATGTTTTAGTTTGAAAAAATCATCTTCTCGCATTTTCCTCGAATCGAGCCAAATCATAAAGATCTTGGCTCGCCGGGACGGGCCCTAAAGCTACCGGAAATGTGGCCCAGCAGGGATGCTGTGTCACCGTTGCACAAAAAAAAAAAACGTAAAAAACAGCGACTCGATTTCGAAAGTATTTTCTTAGCCCGGCGGGGGCCTGTTCTAGATTTACCTTTTTTTCACCCTCCTTTATAACGCAGGGAGTACGGTAGCGAGTAGTTTACTTGGCATACTAATCACCTCCGCAGGACAGGACGTCGTCTCCCTTGCAACGAAAAAAAAAAAGGAATACTCGCAAACAGAGCGCAGTACGTGTGCGCCGGTAGATACACTTTAATCCCAATTTACGACGTTGGAAATGAACGGACAATCGAACTGGTTAATGGTTTTGCATCCGGTCCATTTGGGCCCGATGCGACACCGACACCTGCGCGTCAGGGCTCGATTTTCCACTATCTCTCTCTCTCTCTCTCTTTCTCTCTCTGTCTCTCTTTTATTTTCTTTTTTGGTGTGTGTCCTCTGTCCTGTCACGGTGCTATTGTCACCTTTATCGTTTTTGAAAATGCAAATTACTAACGCTTGTGTAGACACGCTTGCTCTGCTCTGGGATGTAAAAACAAGTAAAAGCACCCTGCCTAGCTTAAAAAACATTCAACCATCTCCAGCCCGCGCTGGTAGCTGGGAAAAGAGTTGTTCAACGAAAAAATGCTAGCTCCAACTTCTAGTCTAAGCTTCGAGGAATAGCCTTACGCCGCAGCAGCAAGCCAGCAGGTGGGCAATGGGCCCGATTCCAACTCCTTGGATCGACGGGACATGGACGGGACATTTTTTCAATGCGAGAGCCGTAACGACCTTAACGAGCGGAAACGCTGCAGCCTCGCATTGCCCGTGTGTCCTAATTGGCGAACGTTTTTGCGCAAAAACCGTGCAACAAGTGTGGCGCTGCTTGCGCGCCTTTCCGCCTTCCGGGCAAACTGGCGTTTCGTCGGTTTAAAACATTTTAATCGTTGCTCATGACTTATGAAAGAAATGTAAGGTTTTTTTTTTTGTACTAAATTTTACTTACCGTTACTTACCGTACTAAATTTTACAAAATGAGAACTTTTGTGCTGCAATAATTATACAAAAAAAAGGAATTGCACAGCAATGCACACAAACGCACGCACAAATAAACACGTCACCAAAACATCACTGACTTGCCTGGATATCACCCGATTGCTGCGTCTATCTTCGACACCGACATTGAGTTGGAAAGAAAAAAAAGAAGCGAAACGCTCGAAACGCTATCTCGCCAAACACAGAACAAAGGAACGCCGGTCACACCACTAGGAAACGATTCCTGGACAGATCAGCTGGGTTGGTGGTGCCTTTTTTGCCTTTTTGATCCGCTCGCCATAGCGCTTGCCGTTTGCGTGACCTGCCTTGCTTTTGGGTTTGATTGAAGAGCGTGCTGGCCGTCTCCATGTTGGCCGTTATCTTCGCTTCGGAATGCCTCGATACGGCAATGCGGTGACTTGTTTCCTCGCAAGTTGCGCACAACTGTCCGGAGCGACAATAGACGCACTTGTTGCTAGGTTGCCAAACACTTGTCTCACCAAAAGGGTGTGCAGTCAAAAATTTGGTAGCCGTCGGTGTTGGTGTCTCCGGGCACAAAAGGCAAACTTTTGCTCGGGAGGGAAGTTTTTTGGGAACCGCTCGCTGGCGCGTCAACTATCGAACTGATGCTGCCTGGTTCGCATCCGTTTCCTTTACGATACCTTCTAGGGTTGGTCGGTGCGCGAGGTCGGGACGTGGTGCGGCCGTGGTGTGGCAGTAGATTGGCAGAAGAACCAGCCAGGAACTCCGGTCGCCCCGTCGCCGTGCCGTACCATTTGCCTGCTTTTTGCGCGCCGAGCCGACAGAGACTTGGGGACTGGCCGGGCGCTGGCTGTCAGCGGGAAAAGCCAGCAGCAGCAGCACTGGTGCGAGTGAAACGCACTGGGTGCGCACGAAAGGGATGCTCCTACACAAAACCCATTCACTGCTTTCCTACCCCTCCACCTCCCTCCCATCTTTCCATCCCATTCTTCCCTATTCCCCCTCCAACGCTGATGGGTGATGTGTCCTGGCGCGCCATTATCTGCATTCTCCCGGTTTTCATGTACTATATAATGTGGCCACCGCGGTTACCATCCCCATATTGTGCCTTTTCCCGATTCCGCACCCACAATATTCTAGCAGCTTCCTACCATCACTCCCGTCTCTCTGCAACGCCCGCCCAGGTCAGAGCCACCCATGTTCTGGCTGGCAGGCCTGCACTACTCTTGTTTGGTGGGCTCGAAAACGGGTATGCTAGGTGCAAGAAAAACATACCAATTTCCCACCCCATTCCTACTCACTTGCTCTCTCTCTCTCGATCTCTTTCTCTCTATCTCTCTTTCTCTGTTATATTCTGTCTCTGGTCCATAAACAGAAAACACCTCTCCGGACTTTGGTGCTTCCGGCAAAGGAAACGGCTCTGTCACCGTTCCTCCATCTTATCTCTCACTCCCTCCCAGTTTCCCTCCTTCTCTCTCTCTCTCTCCCTTTCTGCACTGCGTGTTCTAACCAAAACCGACAGACAGCAGCATCCGGGAGACAGAGCGTTACAGCGACAGTACTCAGCCCGCGCCAACCATGCCATGACCAACAGGTTGTTTGGATTTGGCGTGTGTTTGGTTTTCGGTTTGGCATTTCGGCCTTCTACTTCTTTTATCCACATCCCCCCACCAGCGTGTGTGGGAGAGTGTTTACGTTCTCTTTGAGAGAAGCTTTCATTTGGAGTAATGTAAACATTTAGAGGGGGGGGTGGTGAAGTTGGAGGGGGGGGGGGGTTTGGGGGAGAATGGAATGGGAGGATATAAAAATCAAAGGCTGACGATGGAGAAGAGATTCATTGTATAGAAAGGTTCCCCGTTACGTTTGTAACCCTTTTTTGTGTTTTGTTTGTTTCTAAATTACCAACTTCGAAAAAAGGAGCAAGTTATTGTTGTTGTTTTTTATTGTGAAGAGAGATGAGAATTAAAGTTAAAACAATAACACAAGAACTGGAAAGGAGGGGGAGTGAGGGGACGGGGAAGGGTTATTTAAGGTGAAAAAAAGACCGCAAATACGAGAAAGCTTCCAAAAATAGAACGCAAAATGAAAAACGAACTATTTAGGACGAAACACATTTCGGGACTTCCAACCGCCAAAAAACATCCTAGGGCAAATAGAATAAAAATAAGCGAAGAAAAAGGGATTCACACTTTTTATTTGATCAATTTATTACATTTCATATTTTGTTCCATCCCAACCTCCCGGGCCGTGTTTTACACGCCTCTTCCACCCAGCAAGCAATCTAACAATTGCTTTCTATATTTTTTTTGCTCTCTCTATTGCTTCGAGATTCTATTTCAATCCAGGCTGCTCTGGGGTTTCCTTCTCCCTATCATATCCCTTTCCCCGCCACCCTACCTACCTACCTCACTTTCTATTCCCGGGAACGTTAGGCTCAGTAATCGCTTTTGCACCCCTTAAAATAACCTATTTATTCATCGACTCGTGTGCGTGCGTGTGTGTAGGAAATGTGTGTGTGAAGTTGGAAAAGGTCTGCATGGGGGAGGGTGAATTAGGGAAGGATGGCGGGGGGGGGTTGGGTTGATGAAAAACGGGAGATGTGTGTCGGAAAGGGAAATTTAAAAAAAAATCTAGATTGTTACATCCGAAAGCAGAAGATCCAGCAGCATAAAAGGGGTGTTATGGTAGAGTACTGAACGATGGAGTTGGGGAGTTTAAAGGTAGTCACTTTTATTTCTGTTGCGTCTCACTCACCTGTACGGTTGCTTCTCTTGCTCGCTCCATTCCAGCCATCTGTTAACGGGAAGGTTCGAGATGTGCATGTGCCAAGAGGAAGTTGATTTGCTGTCGGAGGTGGCATCCGCTTTTTTTTTTGCATCCATCCTATCCACCCCCTCCGGCCTTCCTTTCTAACCCGTAGTTTGAAAAGGACGAAAATGGCGCTATGGTGTAGTTACCAGTTGCCCGTTTTTACTACTCCATTCCACCCCTTTCCTTTTCCTGGTACGATAGGAGGAGGAGGCTGGGGGGAGCGGTGGGTGACTAGTGAACATGGAGCAGTGGCATCGAGATAGGAGGACAACAAACGAACAATTCCGAGAAGGAGAAAGTGAGACAAAGAAAGGGCCTGTGGTATGGGTTTGCGGAGTAGCAATTTCACCCTCTCTAACCCTTCCACCCCCACCCTGTCGCCCTCTGTATGGTGCTCATGCGCCCAGGACATGCCATGGCGTTGTTTGGTACTAGAGCGAAGCGAGATAGAAATAGCTGAAAGCGTGTTTGCGTGCGAGAGAAAAAGCAGGAGAGCACGAGTGAGAGCGAATAGTATGTTTATGTCTTGTTCAAGTGTGTGAGAGGAAGCGAGAAGTTTCATTACCATCACCGTCATAATTGCCACGGAGCGTTGGACAGCGGGTGAAGAGGATTTTGGGAGGTTTTGAGAAGGCGGGGGCTGCAGTTGCGCGGGAAAAGTGCAATGTGTCACGATGTAGCGCGTCGGTTAACTTTACGATATACCATGAACGGGGGGAGGTAGGGGGGGGAGGAGGTTTCGAGAAGGGGGTGGTTTGTTACAGAGTAGCGGGAGGGGGGAGAGGTTGTAGGAAGTTATGGGGAGAGGTTCGATTGATGCACCGAATGCATCGAATTCATCCACCAACGGTCTAGTGCACCGCCAGCATGGGGAATTACAGTACGAAATTATCGTTTTTCAGCGTTAATTTGCGAAAACCTAATGGTCAAATGTCTAGCTACTCGGAGCATTGGAGCATTTGTGGCGAGGATGGTGGTAAAAGAGTTGTGGAACATACAGCACGCTGCTAATCTTTTGCACGCGGTTAAATTGAGTCTTACAGGGGAAACAAAACAGAAAACAGGGAGAGAAAGAGAGAGAGAGCAAGAAAGAGAGAGAGCAAGGATGCTGCCTTCCGGATGACAGAAGGTGAATAACGCTTCAGGTGGCCGAAATGAAGGGGGAGAATGAGAGGATCAGAGAAAATCAGCCTGGTCGGTATCACAATCGAGCCAACTTACCAGCGAAAAACCATCACATTTACCCGAGGCAGTCTGAAACGCGGGGAATCCTTCGACCCGCGGATTCCTTTATATACATAGACTACACAACACCTACCACAAGACCGCTCCAACGATGCTACTGCTCCGGAGTGAATGAGGGGAGGGGGAGGGGGTGGGTTATTTTTGTATGTTGTGACAGTTGTAAAACAGGATGGCATCGAGCAGATTGTACGAGCGCGAGGCATGTGCATTGACACACACCTGTTGAAGGAAGACTTGTCGAACGAGATCCTGGCACCTGGCTCGTCGGCACTGCGTCGAACTTTGGTGCAAATGTGGGCGAATAAAGAAGAGTGTGTCTGCGCAGAGGTGCGGACAAGATAGGATGACGAAGTTTGACCCGTTTTACATAGCACTTAAGGTTGTCCGTTAAATATAAGCCTTCCTTCCTAAAGGGTGGGGGAGCGGGGAGGCCTCTTCGGATACCGGGCTACCCTTTTTGGACATGTTAGGCTCATCGCTGGTTTTTGTGGTAAAGCAGGATACGCGCCGGGGGTGTTTGATTCAAATCGAAAAGGAAAGTAAGAGAAAGAGTACATTGCTGGAATGAATAGAGATGACTGTTGGGAAAGTGAAACATAGCATTTCGGACGAAGATCAGGCAACGATAACGGATAGCTTCCCAACATCTACCGAAGTTTACGATGTTGAGAACAGCACGAGAGAGGTGTATAACAGTAAAAGCGATGGTGAAAGAGAGAGAGAGATCACATAAGAAAAGCTTCAGCTGCGAGGATTAGCCTAGCCACGAGACATCTTTCATAGGTGGATATTTCATGAGGAATCACTTCACAGTACTTCTTATGCTACCACTTTCACCCCATTTACTTCCCCCCGTTACGACGTCTCACGACCTCAGACAAGTGTAGACATCGGAACGCGAAGGGTAACAAGCATAGGATTGGATGGATAAGGAGGGAGGGACATGATGCCTACCAATTGGTGGGATGAGACATTAGACTATCTTTCCAGCATCAAGCAGAGCGTGGTGGTCACACTTTGCGGACAAACTGTAACCCTTTTTCTATCTGAGTGAGCTACGGAAATTATAGCAGGGAAGGCTTTTCCACTTGTGCTCCCTTCTCCATTTTTACTCCCCCCATCTGTATTTCCTCTTTGATAAGGCTTAAACAACATTAAACAGCTTTAGAAGAGAGGGTGTTTGGTTAGCTACTTCTAACTCCATGGTGGTCAGTTCCGGTGGTTACATTGCGAGCCTGCCGCCGTCACACTACCCCCCCCCCCCCCCCCCCTGAACATTGCAAACCACTTTGGAAGCGACCACCGTTTTGCGTTTAACTATTTTATTGAATTGCAGCTCCTGTCCCCTTCCCTTGGGATCACGTCACGCCAAGTCAAACATACACACGGTTTCTTTGGTTTGGCTCGTACCATTCTTCCAGCAATGCCTCAAACCTAGAGGAGACTGTGCCCTCTAAGGCCGGGAGCTAGAACCTGTGCAAGAGTAGCACGAACTGTATGTGTACGCGTTTGTGTTCGATGTGGATACGGTGTGAAAATTAAATGCGCCACAAAACTCTTACGGGAAATGTCACTCAAGGCACGGGCAGTCCCAAGGTTCACTATCTAGCACATGGTACCAACTTTTGCTCACATAACTGTTACGTCTTTACCTGTATGTGTGTGTGTGTGTGTGTGTGAATTTGTAGATGCAATTATGAAGCCAAACGGTTAGTGTGTGCACCATAACACCACATATCATTTCTTGCTTCTATCTCTTCTAAAAACGGAACTGTGTCCCTCCTTTTTTAACACAGGTACTACGTTCACTATTGTGAACTCATGTAGGTGCCATTTTGGCGCTCGCCAATTGAATTCCTCAACTGCCGCACGCCGCTCAGAAAGAAAAGATCATTAAGCAAATGGATGCCACTTTCGCCATGCTTGATGGTTTTTGTTTTTCTTTTTCACTTGTTTTGTTTCGTCTTGTTGTCACTGCTGCTGCTGCTTCTGCCTGCCTCACCAATGATCGATAGTCGATAGTGTAACAGCTTTGACAGGATGGTTTGCGAATGGTTGAATGGTGGATGGTTTTGCTTCGTCCTTGGTTTTGTTCTTATGTTTGCTCTACACAGGACCGATCAGATTTGGAGAAGATGCGCCAAACAGGTTCTCCATTCGCCAACACTAATGGGTGTCATAACCTCACTTTAGCCCCATTGCCACCCGAGCACACCATCTTAGCAGAAACCGTTTGCAATTGGTGTGTTCCAGCGTGGGCTAAAATCGGAACGACGGATTGAGTTATACGGTCAAAAGGTAACTCGCACCACTTACCGGGTCGCACAGTTAACCGAAGAAGATTAAGATGTTTTCCGGGACCACGTTTACGTTCACGTTTTTGATCGAGGTGACGCTACAGGGGTTTTGTATTTCCTGAGTGTGTTGGTTTTATTTTATTTAAACAGTCACACGAAGGAAGGTACCGGGTCACCCCATCGAAGCGACCGTTTTGCGTCAATGTCAACGCATTATACAGATGAAAGCCTTACATTAAAGAAAGGTGACACTCAGTTGAATCGAGAGAGAGCTAAAAAGGGAGAAAAGTAAACGGAAGCGGGCCTTTTTGGATATGTTCATTTACCAGATGGAGGGTTGTTCGGGCTCTAATGAGCGACCGCCCACCATGCCGATGTTGCCGAAAGTGAGAGTGACCCTTCTCACATAGTCGCCTGGCTGGGAGATACAAAAAAAAACCGGTAGGGTGGACTATATGACGATATGGACCGGTTGCAGGGCAAATTGCTGCTGACAGTTAATAGGCGATACTGAAATGCGAAGCATCTCTGCACCATTGCACATAGTTTCGTAAGCAGCTGATAGTGCTGTAATCTTCATAACCATTACTTAAAAGTTAGGAACATTGCACTTGTTGTCAATATCTTTGGCTCTAGAAGTTCGCTAAACACTTTAAATCACCAAATGTTAAGAGATTACATACATGGTACCGTTATTCAGTGCTAGGTCAACTTTTTAGGGTTTTCTTCGGTGAAACAGTTAACTGGTCACGATTGAGCACAACAAAAATGAACTCATTTCACAATCCCACATTCAATAGCACAACACATAAGAACACTCACGTATACGCGCCATCGGTTGATACTTTGAAAGTAGTTCGTCCGCCTCACGCTAATCACCGCGGACAACTGATCACATGCCGAAACGCATTGTGCACCCATCACGCTAAGGGAACCAGCTGCGGTCCGTACCGAAACCATACGCTGCAGTTGCCTGCTTTACCTTCACCTCTTCACGGCCAGCTTCCAACAGCGTGAATGTTCCAAATTCCAGCACAAAACGGTTATCGAACCGTGTGAGTTTCGGTGCGACGGCTACGCTTACTTCCGCACCGTAGAGTGCAAGCAGAATGCAGAGAGTGTGGATGCTGCTTCCGGTTTCGGTACACTGCTCTAACACCCTGCTCTGCCTACCTTCGCTCTCGAGGGGGGGGAGTTGCAACACCATTTTTGCAACGGGTGTGCTCCAGCAACACAATCGCGTTGTTTGCAGTGGGAGACGAACAAACGAAGGTTTGGTCACATTTTATGTTGATGACCGGGTGCTTTCGTACCTACATTATGCTTTGTTAGGGTAGCATAGCACACACACACACACACACGTGCGCAAAAGGCACGTCAAGCCAAATACGGTGCTTTAATTTGAATCTCATCCAGCTGGAAATAGCGATCCCTGCCATTTAAAAGCCGCCTGATCGTAGTCTTTGATCA
>KB698160.1:0-28957 GCA_000349165.1 Anopheles christyi
CAATACATGTTAGTACCCCTCGGGTTTTGTTTACATATTTCTTACAGTTGAAATGTCACTCCAGTTAGCGAGCACTGCCCGAAAACTGGAGTGTGCTTTCACTCCAGTTATCGAGCATCTACTGTATATATATATATATATATATATATTTGCTTATCTTTAAATGCTGTTCCTTTAGTTTATAGGCAGGTCTGTATACACCAAGCAACCAAAAAGTCAACACACTGTAAAGGCCTCAACCGCTAGAGCATAAAGGATAAGCGCGACGACATAATGACAAATTTGATTTTTATTATAATATTTTCGCAACCAACAACGGAAACCATAAAGTTGTTGGTCATAAAAGCACCATCGAGTGGGATGGGAATCTATCATTTCAAGCGTGCGACAGTTTGATAAACAAAAGTCACAACACGCTTCTATGCGACTCTGTGTATGTTTTTTTCTCGCGGAAGTAGGAACAATTTATTCCACATGCTCATAGACTATATCAAATATGATGTTGCTCTTGTGCTTCTCGATACGTTCATTTACATGTCGTTGATTTGTGTTGTGGCCCCTTGGGTTTCTCACCTCACTGCATTTAGTTGTGTTTTTGCGTATGTGCGTTATCGTTTATGGTTTCAATTTCATTTCTGGTCAGCGGTCAATGTTTTTATGAGATCGTTTATTACGAAGTTTACCATGGTGATGCAAAGGGTCTTCACATTTTCCGAAAGTATAATAAATTGACTAGAGTTTTAATGATTTTAGTTTGTCTTATCTTATATTAGTGCTTCTGATCAGAATGTTTCCAATTGAATGTTTCCAATAACTTCATAATAACCAATCACGTTTCGCTATGTTAATTATTATACTTTACAAATTGACATTCAGAATTTGGGAGGTTTGCATAGCAATATTGGGCATAAAAAAGGATAGTATATATTTTAAAAAAACAAATCATCACTACAAACAAAATATATCAGGAGTAAAGATAGATGGTAAAGATATAACATAATCTATGTTTTCTAACAGCCACCGGAAATTATTGAATCATTTCACAACGATACAACCAGGCGACAACAAACACGGCTAAACAATCCTAGTCGCGATAGCAATCATTCTAATCCTAGTCATGTCGTTTTGAAATTATCAGTATTGTTCTATCTGGAAGGATTTTTTCCCCCGATTCACATGTGTGCATTGCAGCAACTGTTCTTCTACAATTGATTGGTTTTAATCAACTTTGCCAAGGAAAATTGTTGAATAAAGAGAGTTGTAGATACCTGCATCTTTGCTCCAGAGTGAAACTATCCCACGAGAAAAGTTTCAATACGCCTGCAGCCAGCATGTTGCGGACATTTATACATACTGGTTTAAATAATCAATAAATCCACCAATTTTCTAGAAAAACATGTTAGTGCTAGAAAAACAATGCCCCACACAATTTGGCAAAAAGAACACCCTTCTTGTAGTTTGTGCGATGTTTGTTGCTTCTGAAAAGGGTTTTTTTACGTACACGTAAAAATTCTTCGTTGGCAGTCCGCACGTTACTGAAGTAGAATGTAAATTGATTGAAATTAAAAAGCTGAAGTAGTTTGCGTCGGTTTAATGTTTTTTTACAGACGTATATTGGAGTGGTTCGAGAGCTGACCAAGCCGAATGCACCAAATTTAACACTCCTAAGATAGCTTTATAGTTTGTAGCGGTTGGTGTTGATGACGGTCGAAGCATTTTCATAGTTTAGCTGCAATCCTGGCAAGCTTTCTGTAACCGTGTAACTGTATTATTCCGGAGAAATTTTGCGCACGATCGGTACGATACAGGTAACTGTTTTTTGTGAATCATAACACAACCAACATAAACAACCTCTCGACCTAAGGTACTCGGCTGCTATCGGCTGCAGCATCTGTTCTGGCGGCAACGAGTGTAAAGCACTCGACCCTTGAGACATCTACCTAAGGTTCTAACGTTTTTCCTCTGCCTTCTAGTAACACAGGCAACTCTGTGCTATTTGCTCGGACCCGCAATACGGATGTAAGTACAAGATGTTTAAGCCTTTGGCTGCGTAGAAACATAAATACCGTCTCAGTTTGTTGCATATTTCAAGCATACGCATCGTCAAAATCACTTAAATAGCATTGTTGTGTGAAATTTGCTAATCGATTTATTTCCAATATAAGGTACCAAAGAGGACTTCCAAGTTACCTCTACCTATAATATCATCGGAATAATGGATGCTTCACGATTGGCTGTAATGTTTTATGCTTGCATATAGCTTCTAACATTTATCCAATAATAAAGAAAATCGGTTTAAATTTATGTTGTAGGGTACTACTCGACAGCAGTCTTAGGTAACTGCTCAATGGAAGAAATCAAAAAGCTGCTTAACAGCATGAACGATACACGTCCAACTCGTGGACGTTAACATAACGCAGAAAGAACTCGTCTTTAGGCACTTTGCAACGATCCAAAAGATTGGAAAGGAAGAAGTTCATCACTGTCATCGTAGCGCTTTTCTACCGGGCCAAAAACGTGCATACCGTCATCGCAAAGGGCAATAAAATCGACAATACCTATCCTTACCAAACGATGTACAACGCGATGCTAGAGTATTTTTAACCCTCGAAAAACCAGCGACTAAGCACCTTTTTATAAGACGTTTTGTTGGGTGACCAGAAGCCCAGCATGCTGCTCTTCGAGATGCGAAGGTTAGCGTTGAACGACGAGCCGACAGCATCCTATTGAACATTTTGCTTCGCGCTCTGCCCAACACACTGCGCTCAATCGCCACCGCAATGCACACCGCGCCATTCAATTAGAAGGTGAACGCGGCTGATAAAATCATGGAGGCATTTAAAGTAATGTATGTAACATGTTTATTAATATAAGACACGATCATACTAACACTAAAGGTAACACTCCGAATCATGCTTCACGCAAAATGCCGAAAACATTTTCATAGAAGCGTGCATATATATCCATAAAGTCCACATGGTAGATAACTCGAGCTGTTAGTATTCGCACAACTCGCATTTAACACACATTTAAATACATTTAAACAAATACGCTATCCTACGTTTAACTGTCGCCTCTATCATTCCAACGCAACAGCGACTATGTTTTTAGCAAGCTTACTACAAACATTTGCCCCGTTTGATCCAACAAAATCACTGATATGTAGTGCAGGGTTGATGCAATCAACACTGAGACGATAAACTACGAAAATATGACAAAACTCCAACACTACGACACAGAAACACACCAATACTTGAAACAGGTTACTGCATATTAACAATTAACCTACAAAACAATGCTGTGTTTTCCGGTGAGTTTTTCGATACTGGTTAACTCTAGTAGGCACGACACCAGAATATGGAGACAAGTTGAAACAAATAAACACCCAAATAAAGACAACACAAAAATAGCACCACAACAAAACTCAACCGTACATCAGAGCTGCAATCGTGTGTAGTTCCGTATCAACGTCGTGTCCCCAAGACTAACACATCCGGGTGACGGACCGTACTGGATCATTAACAAAATAAAAAAAGTCTTTCGTTATTAGTGTTAGACGACAGAACGTCGAAGATCGTGTAAAAACTGCTAGTGAATATAGATTCACCTGAACAACCAATCATGCAAACAGATTCTCTCCCATAATGCACTACGACAGTGTCTGCCAAATAAAAAGCACTACATGATTTGGCTCCAAGATAACTATATCGCAATATTTTTGTTTTTTAAAAGTTGGTATAATGTAGGGGACGCTCCACACCAAAAGTTAGGAAATAAATGCTGTCTTACGTTCGGGACTCCAACCGATTACTTTGTATCACAAAGCACATTCGAAGTCTACACGCGTACATGTTTGTTCGGCCTCACGAATACATACGAATAGCATACAAAATGCTTCACACATTGAGTTAATAAGAATATTTGATATGCAAATTATTTATCATAACGCAACACCCCGGATATGGGCTTAAACAGCTATGTGACCTCATAAAAACCAAAGATTGCGTAGAAAATAAAAGCGCCGATAACTAATCAACCCTCTGTCTACGATATCAAAATAGCCTTACTAAAGCAAAAAATAAACGAAACAAGCTTTGGGAAATGGGGTGATGAGATCTATTGCTGCCACTGGAAACGTGCACTTTTCCACAGATGATAGTTAACGTTCCCTTGGCATTAACAGTGCGTAGATTCATTTTGTCGCATCAACAGCTTTAACCGAGGTACAGTTATTATTGCGATCCATTGTGCCCGTAAATTGAGTCCTGCCCTACTCCTTTAAATATTTCCGTTGCCCTTCAGGAAAGAGGCAATTATAAAGGAATGCAGGGATTCATGCAGGGATGAAGGGCGCTATATAAATAGAAGGCTTCATAGTGTCAAGCCATAGTGGTTCAAAGCAGAAAAAACTAACCGCAATAGTTTGTACTTGCCTGTAGTAATATATATCTCTTAATTTATAAACCCATCCTTTCATGCCAAATGCGTTCTATTGACAGAGAAAAAACCGTGCCCTTTGCGCTACTTCAGTGACAATGAACAGTAAAATAAATAACGGTTGAGCATTTATCAACGTCAACGAAACTGGTTATTCCATCGGATTTAATAAAGTAAATTATAATACAATAATTAAATGAAATTAAAAATCCCTTGAACAGCAACTATCACAGCTTTGAGTTCTTGAAAAAAAAACGACCATTTCATTTGCTTTCAGTCTTAATTCCTTTTTTATAATTTTATCATCAACCGGTTTAGATTTTTTCTGAAAGAATTCTAAAAATATTGTGTGACAAAATCTATATGGTGTCTCAAGTGTTGAGACCTCAATTGTGCAGATGATGTGTCTGAAATGTTTCAGCTACTTCTGTATTCTAACTTTTAACGTTGTCTTATCAAGCCCCTTTCCTCCCAGTTATGCTAAAAGCGTTGCTGCATCTTTCAGTACGAACCTTTTAACAAGTTGTTTCCACTTGTTCCCAATGAACATCAATCATCACTTAGGCTTTACGAAACATTTGTCAAAATTGCTGGCATTCGTATCGTGCTGCACGCGTGAGACGTCGAAAAGATTTCGGCCCCTTCATAGGCTCCATCAGCTTATACCCGTTTAATGACAGATTTTGGCTTTCGGCTCGATCAACTCTATTTTAGGCGCAATCCAGAATAAAGTGCCATTTTATTGTGCTTTATTGGAAGAGCGATCGTCGTTTTTTAACGGGCTAACTGTGACGTTATGATTGCGGCAAGCATTCTCACAGCAAGCACCCATGTCAATGTGTTGACGATGTATGATTTTTCACGCACCAATCTCACCAGACACGCTTTTCTATTCGTTTATCTTTTTTTTCAATGCGACAACCAAATAATCCTATACCGTGCGGCAATAAATAGGTGCCGAAATTGAAAATCGTAAAATAAAATCCCATCGTATACTGTTTTAAAACTTAAATTCAGTAAGATTTAATATGCACTTCTCTCATTCACTTGATGTGTAACACTATTGCTCTCTTGCTCCGTCATTCTGGGACAGAACGTGTATCTCATTGCCAAGAAGGCGCAGCAATCGTTTATTTCTCAGTCGCTAGAACGGTGCTCAGCTCGAAATATCCAGAATCAGATCAATCTCCTTTTGTACTTTTTTCATCCGCATTTTCCAGCACTCACATGCACACTCACTCACAGCATCTCCGTTCGCTCCCAGTAATGCTGATGGACATTTTATGTGATTTGGAGCCGTTTAAAAATAAGACCCAGCACGCTTGACAAACACAAAAAAAACCGTTACTCCAAAACCATCATCCACTTGCAGATGTGCTTTGACGAGAATGGCCAAATAAAACTCTTTGCAGCCAGACAGACCACGCTGGAAAAAAATCCAGCTTTCTTTTCGTTCTTCTAGTGGTCGCCGAGGCCGAGGCAACACTCACCATTCCCGATTGTTTACCCTTAAGTACATAAAACTGCTAGCAAAGAAACCAAAACGGTAGCGTAGTCGACAGATGTCGTCAAAAATATGACTCGTGTGTTACCACCGATGGTACACGTGCGTTATCCTTGCTGTCATCTATGGTGTTTGTGTGCATCTGTAGAGGCCTTAGTACCACAAAGGCCTCTAGAAACGAAAGCATCAATATGCTTTCAAAGTTGTTCTCAAACGAGGAGATAAAGAATATTTACGATGTTATTAAATTTTGTACCAACCGTTACACGGTGTGCGGCATGTTTGCAGAAGTAACTGATTGATTACACGGTGATTGATAGGTCGTACCACGGGTTAATGTGTGTGCCATTGCCCCCCTTTAATATGTTCTCTATTAATCATTCACATGCGCATCACAACAAACCAGCTCGAATTCACCAATCGATATTCGCGTAATTAGAGTTCCACTGAAGTCAAATCTCTTCCTTTTAATAGGATTAGTTGGCTTTCAATCCGTAATCCTCTTTTCTTCCAGCGGACTCAGTAACTTGCGCCGTCGTAAAAAAAAATAAATAGAAGACTAGAAGGAGCTTCAGTAAAGCCGCCCTCAGATAGGACAAGTGAATCCACACCTCCCTTGCATAGAACGACCACGGTACGGTAAAATGCAAATCTTTTCCAGTAATCATCAATTTGCTTATAACCGACAAAGGGACATGGTTACAAAAAGCGGCCGAACTCCTAAAGCATCCTCTACACGGTAAAGTCCAATATTGTGCGCAGATATTTCTATGTAACGATTATTGGTCAATTATGCAAACAACAGCCAAACCGAAAGCTTGCAGTTTATTGTTTTTGCCTTTGCGTTAATTTCCTCAGGATTTTTCTCCATTCTTGCTTTACTGTTTGTTTGCTTGCTTATTAGCTGCCCCGCCGTGTCCTACTAGAACCGGGATTAAGAGAGACTTCTGTCCCGGAACGAATCCGGTCGACGGTGAAAGAGTCACACAGTTAATGATGCAAGGCGAGTTTACCTGCTGTCAGTTATTTTAATCCTACGGGTTATTTTAAGCCGGGGGGCGAACCCACCTTCAGCTCTAGCTCAGACGGATTTGACAGGATTGCGCACTGTGTCAAAGATAAGCTTTCACCAGACATTCGCATGAGCTCACACGCTACTCGTCTTTTCGTTGAAAGTCTTTGCTAGATCCTACTTTTGGTAACGTAAAGACCAAAAAGCATGTACATCTCATGCCTAGCACTGACTGTAGCGGTATTACCATCACTAACATAACACGCACACTTTTTCACTTTTCCAGCATGGCCTGAAAAATTACAACGTTCTTGATATTAATTTCTCAGCCAAACAGTCGTTCACTACAAACGCATCATGCTCTTATGAAGAGGCCATCCCAATGCAATCTTTTCGTGTCCATGCAATCTGCAATGCAATGTGTTTGCCTGTGTGAGGGTGGTGGTGTTGATTATGTTTTCGTTTCGTAATGGTAACTAACAAACGCTGCAAGTGTTATGTTTTCATAGCAGTGCAACAAAGCAAAATGAAGTAAAATCAGTTTCCAAGAAAACTCCAATTAAAACCAAACCGCACTTATGTTTCTTGGCAATCCATACGTGAAGCAGAAGTGTATGCATTTACCATTTTATGCATTTAAGATGCAGTAGCATCATTTACGCAAATGTCAATGACATTGCTCTTAACCATTTCGTATCGCTCCTGCAATTATAAAAGTAACAGAAAACATGCGATATTATTCAATGGGGAATGTTGCTACATGCTACAATACACGGCTACGAAATACGAAATCACCTAAAATAGCAAACACAACAATGCTGCTACTACTTTTGTTTCAACTCATTCCTTTACTTTGCTAGACAGTACATAATTAAACAACAACATACGGCAGCGAAGAAACGAGCAATACAAAACAAAATGCTATCTTCACACTAAACTTCACACCTCCCGGCGTGCGATACGCATTTCAATTCTAGCCCTTTCTCCTTACATTAAATTCCATTTATCTTTTTTAACTCTACGATAAAAATCGTAGTAAAATTCATAAAAAATTCTACCCTTAAATGCAAGTTATTAATGTTTTTTACACTTCCATACCTTAATCAGAGTAAAGCTGATCGATCTGAATGATTAATGAGTGGTTAGGAAAATATTGAAGCACATTAACTATTCATTCATGATAACGTGTGGTATGAGGAACTCAACGATCATTTGATTGCAATTTTTGTTTAATTGAATGTCAGTTTCGGAAAATTTCCTTTGTGATGGTGGCATTTACTTTTGAATTTTCCTCAATGGATTCTATCTTAATTGTGAGTACTTTAACTGTTCGTTTCAACATGTACGGTACGAGCGTTAATTTCTCGGGTAAAAGCTTCATGTTTTTTGGTTTTTTTTTATTTTGTTAATCCTTTCATGGTTCATATCTCTTTTCTTATACAACAAAAGCGCGGCTTAGGTTGCACAGCATGCGCAACTACTCTGTTATGGTTGGACAATTTTCTTTTTTAACAATAGCAAATGGAGCAAAGAATTCACGACTGCTTGGCGATCATTAGGCGAAGCCCTTTATGGTTCCAGGTAAACAGATAATCTCCACTTCGGTACACATCATGTGTGTTTGTCTAGCCTAGTTCTTTTTCACTCTTCTAACCTCTTCAGCTTCTCAATGACGTGCATCGGCAGCTCATCGGATGTGGATGGATTTCCAAATCAACATTTATCCCTGCTAACAGCCACCTGCAATTAAAAAATACCTTCGTCAGACGGTTCAGTTCCCAGCGCTTACCGCGTACGTGTGACGAAGCTTAAAATGAACTTTGGCAATTGGCTACAACTCGTTAAGCTGCAGGAGATTTTCAGCATCAACCTAAGGCTCTTACGTTGTTACAGGACATTTGTTTACACGAAGCATTTGAAAAGTGTTCCCGTTACCAAATCACCGTACAGGATTGAAAAAATGGGTTGCAAAAGATTAGAAAATAGGATTGTTCTTTGGAAGCTTCCCCATATTCATGTTGGTTTACTGGAACAGCTGCCAATAAACGTTCAATCGGTTATGATGGTGTTAGAGTTTATCGTCCATTGAAATATATTATTGCCATTCACTCAGGGTAAATATGTATCTTTTTTCAAATGCAAATGTTTAACAAATATAACAATACTTTATTTTTTCCTATGTAGTAAAACTGACTATAACAAGCCACCAATAATATTGTTAAACGGAATGGTTCTCAGATAATGCTGGTGAACAGTGTGCAAAAATTTCAAGAAACTATTCACTCAAACCACATTGTTCATAGCATTTCTCATTCACAAGTATTAAAATATCCTTTTCATTCATTTTCGTAAGGAAACTCTTTCTCTATCGTACTAAAATGTGACCACGATCATGTTATCAACGTTTGGCTACCGATGAGCTTGGGATTCTTAGTGTTTCAGCGAATTATTCCGGATTGAACAGTAAGCTGCTTTTACTATCACCTAATTTACGCGTCATTGCATGGTAACATCACTAATAAAGTCATGCCTTAGTACGATTATAAATATCTTTTCCGCCTAGCAATCCGCATAACCACCACCGTGGACATCGCTTTTATTTCGCCACGTTGTATGCGTTTTCACCCCTGATAGGCGAAGGCCGAGTCAAGTTGCAATCGTTTATTTATGATCACTCGTACTATTTGTCTTAGGCTGGCGGCCAACGGATACCCTTCACCCTACACCAAGTGTTCAAGTGTCCGGGAGCGACGAATTGTGTTTGTCAAAAAGAAACATATAGCAACATTCGATTGGATCACGATTGGCTGCACTGTAGGCAGCACTGTTAAGAGCTCAAGCAAAACCAAACTTCACGGTCCTGCGTTCTCAACATATTTTTTTCACGGTAACTGCTTAAGATGTGAAAAGAGGTCATTTGCTGGGACGGGATGATATATTCACCATGCACTCCACATTGTGTTCGTCTAAAAAGACATCGTAAGGCGATAAAATGGAACACGCTACCCAACGCTTAACAATTGCAGCGTGGATATCTTTCAACGTTGGCATTAAATTCTGCATAAGTATAAGCATCCGCAAGTGATTAAACGATGAAGTGTCAAAACTACGTCCCAATCACGATTATAGAAAAAACTCAAAAAGTTGTGTAACACCACGAAATGAAACATGATATGAGGATCCATTTCATGTTCGGTGTGGTACCCATCTTCAATTTAGTAAAATAAGCTCTCAAATCATGTAATTATCGATTAACAAAGTGATTATCTGCTGCAATAGCCAAGTAACGCTTAACTTAGCCATGGATTTTTAAGGGTTTTATCATCGCTCTTTTTTATAAAAATAAAATACCCTTTATGCAGAGCGAGTCAAGTCCACAGCAATGCTTCAATAATAATAATAATACACATGAACTAATCAGCTACTAAGAAATGCAGTGAGTCACCGCTGGCTCTTGTTTTTACAATCGCTTTACTTGTGCACGGACCTAATTTCATGCATTATCAAACATGTTTCTGTGTGTAGGTCATATTAATCTTCCAAGACGTATAGGGTGAGCAAGCGCCTCTTCCGCTGAACGTTGGTGAAGGAAGTTTTCTAGACGTCAAAGTCTACGCATTTGATAAAATGTAAAAATAACAACAACGGGACACCGAGCTCATACAATCACCAACCCAGTGACTGCAGTAGTTCAGTCTTGGTAAAGCTGGCGAGCGGTTGCGATCACGATCCTGACCATGGAATTCAAGCAGTTTTTCCGGATGGTTGTATTATCCCAGTTTTGGTCAAACAAATTATTTGTTGAAACACAAATTGCCCCTTCTTGTACCGATTCTACAAAGTAAGTATAAAACATACCAATTGCTTTTTAAGGGTACAGTGTTGCTATGTTTTCAACGATAATCTATATCAACAGAGAAGCGTTTGTGAAAAGTTCTCATTCCTACCAGACTGGTTACGTTAATTGTGGAAGATGGAATCGACGTGATGTTTCATATCAATGTCTTCAAACTTCTTGCTCAGTGAGTATTCAATTACTACATTTGCTCTACAACATACAATTACTTACTATCTCTTCTCATACATTATTTTTCATTTGCTCGTATGCAGATAGATTTTAAAACATCATACACATCGGTTTGTTGCCCAGGATATTGCACCAACGCCGAGGGTTTATGCGTACCGCTCTGTAAATCGCGTTGCGAGAATGGATACTGTGCAGAACCTGACAAATGCAAATGTTCAGACGGATACATGATAATCAGCGGTGTATGCAAGCCGATCTGTAGCCACTGCCAAAATGGGACATGTGTTGCTCCGAATCAGTGCATTTGCAAGAAGGGTTACGAGCGTAGCAATGCCGGCATATGCGTTCCGAAGTGCACCGAAGTCTGTTTGAACGGTATTTGCAGTTCTACTGGTGAATGTGTCTGTGCCGAAGGGTACTTCAGCAGTCCGGCAATCACTGACTTTGACGGGCTCGCAAACGCCACACTATGCGTACCGAAATGCGATAAGCCTTGTCAAAACGGCCGATGCGTAGGACGAAATCGATGTCAATGTCACGAGGGATTTCAGCCTTACAGCGTTCAGTTTCAATGTAAGCCGATCTGTGTGAATGACTGCTCCAATGGCAAGTGCATTGCTCCCAACATCTGCGAATGCAACGAAGGCTATCGTTACGAAGTCGATCGCTGTGTCCCGGTATGTGATCCACCCTGTTTCAATGGCGCTTGCAAGGGACCGAACGAATGTGTTTGCGTCGAAGGATACTCAAAGGAGGAAACATCTAGTCACAAATGTTGGGCTGTATGTGATCCTCCCTGTAAAGACGGTTATTGCAATCGTCCAAATGAATGTAAGTGTCATGATGGATATGTGCCTTCACCAGCTAATGGTGAACAGTGTGTGCCGTTCTGCGATCCAGATTATGTAGACGTTCAAAATGGAGTCTGTGTAGCTCCAAATGTCGTGCAATGCAATGTAAATTTTCGTTTAGCACAACACTATCTAAGCAAAAAAGTAGGATGTGAGCAGATATGTAGCCCGGAATGTGTCAATGGACGATGTGTGGGTGAGCATCGCTGTGAGTGTCATGAAGGTTACGCAGCACGATCAGATCATTCTAATATATGCATGCCGATCTGTGATCCACCCTGTGAACTGGGCCATTGTATCGCTCCAAACGTGTGCGAATGTCAGCAAGGGCATGAGAAGCTCGAGACACCCAATCTGTGTGTTCCTTCCTGCAATCCTGAAGTGGTGGAATGTATCAATGGCCAGTGTATGGATGTGAATGTTTGCAAATGCAACGAAGGATACTCTATGCAAATTAATAATAATGGAGTCCAACGTTGCCTTCCTTTCTGTGATCCTCCGTGCAGTTTTGCTACGTGTGACAAACCTAACGAATGTCAATGCTGGCAAGGATACACTCAAATACCGACAGCTTCATCTATTTGTGAACCCTACTGTGAGGATGGCTGCGAGAATGGAACCTGTGTGGCGCCCGCAAAATGTCAGTGCCTAGAAGGGTATACGGAAATCAGTGCTAATGCGTGTACACCTTACTGTGACCCTAAAGTAATCGACTGTAAATCTGGAGGAATTTGTGTTGGACCTAACGAATGTGAGTGTTTCGGAGGCTACATGATAGAGACGGGCCCTCTTCCTAGTCGATGCATGCCACAATGTTCCATTCTACCAGAAAACACCGAATGTAGCTCACCAGAAGAGTACCGCTGTCTAGAAGGCTATAGTGCTATTTATGATCAGCAGCTGCTCAAGCAATGTATACCAAACTGTGAGCAAGATTGTGAAAACGGCACCTGTACAGCCCCCAATCAGTGCGCTTGTTTTGAAGGATATAAAGCTGGCTATAATGAAACATGTACCTCAATTTGCGGTAGACACTGTGAAGAACACAGCGGCATCTGTGTCGAAAACCTTTGTGAGTGTAACGACGGCTATAGCAATCTGATCAATGGATACACTTGTTCGCCTGTTTGTGAACGATGTGAACATGGCAATTGTGTGATGCCAGGAGAGTGCTCTTGCTACGACGGATATGAGATGGGCAACGAAACAGGATTCTGTGAACCATTTTGCAGTAATTGTACGGAAGGTACATACTGCAAATCCCCTGGTGAATGTGCATGCTATGGCGAAACTACTATGATAGTTGACGAACACAACAACATACAATGCCTTCCGCCGGCTGCATCCGTTCTTCAGTCAGTGGATAACCTCCTTTGGTTGGCGGTTATTGGTACGCTTGGTGGACTTGCGATACTATTTGGTGTTGCGTACATCATGTACAACAAGGCATCTGGTAGCTTCTCTACTGCAGGTAAATGATGCTTTTGAAATAATTCAACCAACAAACTCATTACAGCATTCCTACTCTCTTTACAGCGGTAAGAATGAGCGAGATTAAATCTGTTGACTGAACATTTGAACTAGTGTATAGTAAAGCGTCTTTTCGTTATGATTATTTCCTGCAATCAATGAAATCCATGTGCAAATTGTTCCAAAATCATCCTATCACAGTTGTCTCTCTAAAACTCACAAACTCTAAAAGTTTTGTTCGTTTCTTCATGGTTTATGTTATACAAAAAGAAACCAAGGCCCTTGAAACTTACTCCCAAGTAGTTTACGCTGATTGCAAAGCAATTCTAACGCCGCATAATTTCGCATCTAGACAGCCACAGCAGCAAAAAGTCAATGAATAAAAGTTATTTATGACCTGTCACGATATATGACATTGGTGCCAGAACCACCTACTTTGCCCCACGATGCTACCATCACGAGCACTGGAGAGACGGATATTTTGCCACGACACCATGAGTTATATGATAACACCAAGGCAACCGTTTCAGTCCTGCTGAACCAGACAATTCCTAGACCACCGATTGGGCCAGTTTTCAAGCAGACGTTTACCCCATTTTCACAGTGATAAAAACCCCGCATGAAATGAAAACCACAAACTTGCTGTAAATTATTGCTCAATAATAAATATTTTTCAACAAATCTATACTATTCTTCTTCATACTGCCACCGTTGCACAAAGTTGTCATCCGCGGCCCACTTGAAATAGTATGGTACGTTTGGCTTCCCTATGTAAAATTGAGCTCCAAAATGATATCCGCGGTTGCCCAATGGACCATATTCATTCTATCAGTTTATCCGTTCCAAAATGCAAAGAACTGTGAGACAAATAAAAAAAACATACTAAAAATATGCATACACAATGTTATTAAATTATATATTTCCACACCCATTGTGATAGACATTCATTTGTAATGTGGTACTCAGAAAGGTTCATCTCAAATTTGCGTCCATTTCTACATCAACAAATGGGTTCATGTTTAATTTTACGTTAAAATTCACCCTTTAGTCAGCGCTTTCAAGCAGGACGCAGCGAACGCTCTATAAAAAAGTGACAGCAAGCTAAGAAATCACCATCACGCAAGCTGTGAAACACAGCTATTTAACACGTTGATTAATAATGTGTAGGCACTAACTATAAATCATCTGCTGAAAGGTGAATCAAAATGGATTTAGATACTGCCGTGTTTGGTTCCAAAACAGTTTAACTGTGAAGCTTCTCTTTGGAATTTTATTCCCAATGTCTTGAATACGCTCAGTGTTGAAGAGTGGCAAAGAAGAAAGGACAACGTTAAACCCACTTTAAATCGAATTTCGGGCTGTCCACTCACCAGCTTCTACTGATGATGATTAAATGTGTTGATGCGATCAATTGACTGGTAAATTTGTAATGATATATTTTCGCCGCAGTGGATTGGTATGTTTGTAAGATTGAAGTCATCAAATTGTTATAGTTACAGAGAACTATTGCCTATTTATGCTACTTACATGTTGTTCGCTGATAATCAAAATCTATGAGTGTGTTATTTTTTTTTAAATGAGCAATAGCTAAAGTAATACTTTTATCTGATTTTTTTTTGTGTTTGCGTTTACAACATACGCCTTTCCTGTTGATTATTAAATATAGCTCATTGTGTTGGCTACATCCCTAACTCTAAGGCACATTTAAAGCAAACAATCCTAATGAAGCTATTATACGAGTCGCAACCACCAACAACCAGCAAACAATCGACGTCGAGTGGGTAGAATGGGGCGCTCATAAATTAGCATTAATATTGCTAAGCTAACAGTGTCGTATTTTTTCCATTTCCGCAAACTACCGTTTGCTGCCCGTCAGCGCAACACCGTTTCATTTTTATTTCGCGTGGAAAATATTTAGTGGCTCGCTACGCAATTCATTACGATTACGGCATTTTTCTCTGTTTTTAGGTGAGTCTATCTTGGCTGACCCAGTAGGGAGTACGGTCATAGTTGTAACATACAACGAGAGCGAGTAGCATTAGCTTTTCTTAACCAAATTCTTATTTCTGTCGCTACTCGGTGACATGTGGGAGGCGGTTAAGTAGCGAGCATTCACACAAGCCGACAGGCTGTTTACGTCATGTTGCTTAACAAAATCCTAACCTCGCACAAGGTTACGACGGATGGTCTGGTGATGGCGTGGCCGCTTGTCCGTAGGCTCGTTGGAAAAGCTTTTGACTGCGTAAAGCGATACGGTATTGCATGTATGCATGAAATGAAGTGATTATTACATTTTGCTTTCAACTAAAACCACCCCACCTTCGCCCGTTTCACCCGACCCCCCGTTTCAGACCCGTTTTACTGACCACTGCCAATTTCTTTGGCAGTTTTTCTCGAGCAATTTGTGTGCACTAATAACTCACCTTAATGCGAACCGTCATACAAATGGCTTTATTTTCTGTCAGCATGCTACGCCGGAATCCACGCCATGGGTGTGTGAAACGAGAGGGGGAGGGCAGTTTGGCCTGACTTGATAGTCATCGGCAGAAAAAAATGTACGATAAGGAGCTGATGCTGAGAAAATGACGAATGACAAATGATGCTCGATTATGACACCAGTACACAATGTTCTAACGATGCCATTTTCACTTTACCTCTGACAAGGTTGATTATTTCGTCAAACCTACGCATATTTTATGATTAAGTGTGATTTTTTCCTGTCGCTAGCTGATTAGCCTTTCCCAAATTTCTTCGCCTTAACATGTTTATTTATTATCTAAACTAATTTTCATGTCGTGATGTACATGTTGTTATATTCCATTTTCATGGTACTATGTCAAGATTTTGTTTTTGCAAAAATAAATAAAAGAGGTTTTATATTTTGTTCTTATATTTTGACACATATAGCATGTGCTTATACTATCTTTGTAATTTGGAGGACATCGGTCATGGAGTGCTCGTGAGCATGATAACGATTTTCAAAAAAACTATCATTTTTCACGAAATATGCGAAAGCCCCTCTGGGCCACTAATGAAATTTATCATTTCGTCAGTAGGAGCTACTGCTATCTTTGTTTTGAAAACGTTCTGTTCTAAAAGCTTTCTGAACTGCAACGAGCGATATGTTGCGGTAGGTTAATTTACGAAGCTCACCTTTTAGCACCCTACTAAGCTGGTATACGCGTATGAGTATAGACTTGTTTTTTTAATCTTATTTCTATCCATTACTTTATGACACAAATAACGAAAATCAGCGAGCTTTGGCTTCCCTGGAGGGTAAAATTATGACTTTTTTGTGTTTCGTTGTTTTTGTAGGCACAACTGCAGTGTTAGGCGTTCGTTCAGGGAACCGGGGCACACCAGGGTTTGTCTTTATCCGTATTCCCCGCGCTGTCACACTTAAAATCCCTGACATTGACGAAGGTTTTCAACGTTTTTGAATCGATTATGGCGCACAGAAAGTAGTACCTCTCGCCGCGTGGCATTGTTGGTCATATGACGTGTTTTCTCAAATTAGGATAAAAGGATGCCTACGTATGAGAATGAAACTTTCAAAAGTTTGTAGCTAAAGATTGTTACGAAATTATGTTTTATATAAAGTGTCCAAAAGTTTTTAGACAAATATTCATTTTTACTGTCATTGAAACTCTTACATCACACTCAAGAGAAACCTCAAGAGAAAACTACCTGTGAGATATTTTTTTATTTGCTGCCAAAAACAGCCCGTGTTAGCAGTATCTACTGCCATGTCGGCATCGTAAGCCAGTGCATGGCGATCATAATCAAAATTTTCCCGAGGACAGTCGAAATTTAACATATCATCACATAATTCATCCAGCTGGCCTTCCCTTTACATCCTTACAATAGCAAATTTCCGGATACGGTTAAATCGAGCTCCGAAACTTCATACCTGCAAAAGACGGCGGCACTTGATTCTAGACGCGTTGCCCACCTTTCGTCGGGATCGCCTACTCTGTAATTAATAATATATTTCCTGTCTCTTTCAGGAAGGGTCTCAGGCAGGAGCCCGAAGCGCCTGCTATTCATGATCACGACGCCGCCAGTAGAATGTGCAAATTATAGGCTTTTTCACTTGTCCAGAAGACCAAAAGCGTACTGGAAGCAAAAGATACCGAAAAAAAAATCTTCCCTCGTCTTGATCGTGCCCGAAATCAAGTCTCAGATGCAGTAACAATATGCTTAAGAGTTTTTTCTTCTTGTTGGCAATCATTTATCTCCTTCATTTTTTCAAACAAGACGCATATTAAAGTGCGTTTCCACTGTCAGTACGTTCTGATCAGGAAGATTATTAACAGGAAGGATAAAAACAAAAGCTATCGGACAGGAAGGCACAAAACCAGTAATCGTGGGCAGGTATGGGCATGTGAATGTGTCTTCCTGGTTTCGGCTGTCCGTTTTAGTTTTACATTCCGAAAACGACCACACTCGCTTACGAAACTAACACTGAATAAAAGTGAAAAAGGCGCTGGGTTCGCAGAAACGAAAAAAAATCCGCATTCGGTTTTCACAGTTTTTTTAAGAATATCGATACCTCTTTTTTGTAAAATATGCTATGATGCATAGCAGTCGCTCTAAAATGATTACCGGATTAGTAAAAAAAACAGAAAATATGGCTCAAACTAGACATACAAATGCGCGTTGCTTACGTCGTTCAAAGTAAAAAAAGGTTTGAGTCCAATGCCACGAGTCTATTTCATCCTTACAACCCCAAACCAAATCAGTTCTCGAGAAGAATGAAGATTAGTCATACCTCACGTCATTCTGGCGGTAAGTAAAATTGTTTCAAAGCAACTAAAACTAATAGAAAACTAATCCCACATGCGATTTTTCATTGAACTTAGGCTTGTATTAACGATCCCCGAACACAATCCTTAGGGGGGTTACAGTGACACAGCATAAGTCACACATTAACACAAGTCCGCTAATCAGGATCTAAATCCAGCGAGATTGTTTGTCTCCACACAAATGCGATAAAAAGATAATGGTCTTGATGGATGGTCTACCATAAAGAAGACAATATGGCCCTTGGCACACCCAGCCGGAGCTACTGTTTCTGCTAACGCATCAGATTACTGCTAATGTGTGGAAAACGACAAACATTAATTGTTGGTAAATATATCAACAAGCCATTCACCATAACAGCATTATAGTTTATTGTGGTCAATACTGCACCTCACCAGCTGCTGATCCATCAGTTTGATCAGGGATCGATGACCCGGGTCATAAAGAGTCGTAGCAATAGGTGGAAACACACAGCGTTGATAGCATAAATAATACCCGTAAAAATAATAATACAGAGGGTTCAAGAGCCACCGTGTTTCACCAGAATCCGTACACCATTAGACATTTGTGTAGAACCACTTCCAAACAGTCATAATGCGAGAGTACAGAACTACCTATCGACAGTACGGCACCAAATGCACATACGGTACGCATTGCAACAGGAAAAATAGTTATCCTATTACAACATCCTGGAGGGACCTTCAGGGACGAACGCACCGGCAGTTGGAATGCCACCAACAACGCTCCTCGTGACTGTGCGAAGCAATAATTTATATGAGCACAGAATACATTCTCAATGAGTGCCGGTGCTGTGTACCGGTGGTCGGTGCAGTTATCACATTCTGTGCCATTTTCAAGTGAGTGAAAGTAGCGAGGAAAAAACTAATTAATAACTTAAATAAAGTGGATTTTCATTACCATCTTATGGTCCCAATCAGTCGCTAGGGGCCATCTCAGTGCACTTCTACTACGCGCACATCCAACAAAGTCTAGAAGTGAATCGAAACGAATAGACGAGGTATGAGCTCGTCTATAAATTATCCTTTCTTTACCCGCGCTTCAATATGGTCCGGAGAGTGTCCGTTTGCGTGTTTGTATCAACGATAGGAATCTAACAACCGACGGTGCATGTTTTTCTTGCTCCATGAGCAAGGATATTCAAGCTTATATTTAACCACCGAAGCACATCTACCCCACACGCTTGAAGCAAAATGTTGCCGAAGAGTCCCTTTGCCTCATGGCTGCAGTCTTGATACTTGTTGTCTACTCGGAGGATCGTACTTCAAGGCGCTACAAACGATGAGCGTTCTAGCGGGCTGATTACTTCAAGACAACAGTGAGCGAATAATCATATGTAAATGAATCTTCTACAGGAAAGTTTGATTACTTTATGACAGCTTGTGCTTGTGCGCAACTTTGCTAACTCGACTAAATCAAACCAAGGGTGAAACATTAGGTGGTGTAAATATTTACGATGCCCAACAGCGCGCGACCGAATTATCGTAACTTTATAGTTCTCTTTGCACATTAACAGGGGCGCTAATTTCTTCCCGGTGCATTGAGGGTGGTGTTATGGTTATGGCTCAGCTTGCGCTCTCCAAATCAACTATCCGTACACATCCCGGCAAATCCCGTCTCAGTGGAAACCATATTTCGTTTGGTGCTTATTTTTATTCGATCAACCGACGCTCCATAAAAGTACCCAATCGGAGGTTATAAGTTTTATTTACATTCCTGTGTAGGGCAGGTGCACAATCGATATACCGCATAAATGTGCCGAATACTCCTTATACACTTTACCTAGCTTCACTAGCTGCCATCCCATGTACGGTGCAAATAAATATTATTGTCAAGATTTTCTGGCAAGGCTCCATTCAAGAACCATAAAATAACTGAATGTAGTGACTTGCCGAGCTCAACTGGTTGCCAGTTTATGGTACTTTAAATTACTTCACTGGCTTAACTGGGACCTTCGAGGAGCAACGAGATGTTGTATTTCTACCCTACTATGTACTTTTCACAGAGTGACAGGAAAACGTACAGCTCAAACATAAGAATGCAATTTTATGTTGGAATTGCACCGGAAGGCACACCAAAGCAAGCGAATTTGCCAATCGGACCTGTTACGAAAAAGAGCTTTCTGACTAGGGTGAAAAGTGGCTGCCAAGGGAGAATGCAACCACACGCATTCCACCTGCTGGCACGTATTGTCGTAAATCGATGCATATACACTCCCACACCAAACCTCACAGCCACAATCTTAGGCACGTGGATCGGAATGGGAAGCGCAACATTGGGAACCAGTGTTTTCACATAAATTCAATAAACTACAAGCACGTTACCTTTCGAACAGAAGGAGGCATCCCCATATCCCGCTTCCAATCGATTACGTTTCCTTTCTTCCACGTGGTCAAAAATCGCGAGCTAAACCGAGTCGTCCCGTCGGTGTAAACTTGCGCCTGAACCTGGCTGCATCAACACACCACCACTATAGGTGCCCTTGCACTTAGCTCTCGCACGTACGCGCATCCACTAAACACGTTATTATAACACCCACAGAATCCAGTAATTTATGGTTCTGGGGTTCATCTGCAAACCGCCCGTTGAAGACTATAGGTGGTCTTTGCATCCAAGCGTCCTCTACGGCCGCAAAACCGCGTAACGTTTGCAAATGTTCGGAAAAGCCATTGCGATCCGAACCTTTCCCGCCACATAACGGTTACATACAATCAGCTCTCGATGCTGCGACACATTTCCAACACATGAACTCACTCTTCCTCTTTTTGGCTAGGCAAGGAAGCACTCACAACGTGCACACTTGCTCCCTATCTGTTTCCGTTTCTTTTATATGCAAATAGTTCGATTAACGGAACAATAGCTAGGGCCAATCGCTTGTGCTCTCCCAGCCGTTAGTTCATTTCGAAGGGATATCGGAATCATTCCTTGCCTTTTGGTCTAGTTCAATTCATTCTTTCTCCCATATCTTTTCCACAGTCACACTGTGAGACACATGAATAACAGTAAGAAAAGGGAGCGACGTTTGGTCTTTTTTATGCTTAAATTGTGGTAAAGAATTTATGAGACAGTAAGAATACAAAAGCAAAATATGATACTAAAATTGTAATTTCGAAAGATGCAGCCGTAATAAAGCCCAATCGTAGTCGATGCACTTGATATCCTAAGCAACATGTTATCAATCCTGTAAAAACTCAGTGAAACGAAGGTCTCGTTTCACGCCTAATGAATATGCAATATGCAATACTTTTATCTCCTAAATCTATGCAACATAACTACATCGTCCATGCTCAAAGTTATGCAATCCGCACTACATTATTATGAATGTAATAGATTCTAGAAAAGCATGTTAATAGTTAATTGTAAATTGTGTTTTCATGCTTTGCCAAATTGTTAACATCTGCATCTTGCTATTGTTCAAAAGCCCAATGTTATCAATTAATGACTATAACAGTATGTTACCTGGGACGTTATTGACAACACGATCGAAACAAAAAAAAATTGCACGGTTTTATTGCAAAACATGTCACCGAAGTAAAATAGCCACGCATTAAATCCTACCTTGCCAATATCAATCACACACTTGTTGGGACGATTATCGATCCGAAAGCATTCAATATATTTTAGTCAATAGACAATTTTGTACCTCCCAACGACCTCGCATGCGTATCCGCATAAATGAAGCACTTCAATGTTCCAATATTCACAGGCTAGGAGCTAATTCACATCACGTACCGGATATGTACGCGTGGATTATCAGGTCATACAAAACATAATGACTTCCATTGCATTGCACAAACAATAACCAGGTTTATGGTTATCTGATGACGATGTAAATGATGACGGTGGTGCAAGTGCAATTACTAGAAAATTGAATCGATTCCACATTGAGAAGCCAGTGATGTTTCCTCTAATTTTCCAATACAAAGCACAATGTCTGATTTTATGGCAGAAACTTGCCGCCCGTCCGGGATGCATTGTAATTCATGTTTTTATTACTCTTGTATTACTGTATCCTTATCGTATGAAATTTGAATAAATATCCGTTATGTGTCAATTTATTTGAAATCGAATCGAAATGTAACTTTGCCGTTTAATTTTACCGCAAACAAAGCATACACGGTAGCAAATGAGTAAAATATTCCAACAAAGCTATTTTCGTTTCTGTGTTAATAACAAACAGGCCAACTTAGACATACGATACAAATAAAGGTGCCATACGCAAAGATACTAGAAACCACGGATCAAGCTTCAATAGGGTGTCTGCTAGAAATAGCAAAATAATTAAAATCAATTGAAATATGATAAACTCCTCACCATTCTGCTGAACTTAAACAGATCAGCTATCTTCAGCATAGAAACTCTCGTAACTCCGTTCCTTTGTTTACTGTTTCGCTTATCAGTGGGACCATTCTGCATTTCCTTCCATTTTGCCGTTCATTAGTATTCAATGTTGCGCTTTCAAAAGACATGTCCTCCTGCATACTACGATTGTATTCGTGGGACGGGTTTATTCCTGGTTGATCAAGACAGCAGTAGCAACAAAGAAAGTCTATAAACAAACGAGATTACGTTGGATTCGTCCTTCTTCCACCAAATCATCGCACGCTTGGTTGCTGACGCGTGCTTAATCAACAACCTTCTTTATCAAAGGATAAGACATAAAGAGGGAGAAAGAGCGTGAGCAGGCTACTAGCAAGAGATGGAGACGTGGTTATAATAATCGTCGTAAATGAGTGTATGTAAACAAACAGGAAAGAGGGAATCAACCGGAACTAAGAACGGAAATGGTTTCGAGCGCTGTGTAGTTGTTGGTAAACAGACACAGCCCAATATTTCGGGAGCAGAAACGATGCAGTGGACGTGCAGGGAGTCTACGTAGAAACGTTGTACAAATTTACCAATCGTTTATAAGGCGGTTTGTTTTGACACAAATTAGTGTATGTGCTGAAAGAGAGAAAACACCCCATCCGAATGCTTTTACTAAACCAACCATGAATAGTGAAGATTCTACATCAAATCGTCGCCGCACTGCTCAACAACAGTTTGTGGGTACATTACTCACGAACAGCATCGAATGCCCATCTCTACTGGAGCAGCTGCATCTATATGCGCTCACTGCCTCCTTACGTTCACGGCCTTTGCTCACTGTAACTCGACGGCGCACTTATTATGGTAACAATGATCCTATTAGTTCGATGTGTAGGGCAATTAACGAAGTGAATAATCTATTTCATTTCGATATTACTCTGCAATCATTTAAGAACCGCCTACAGTTTGGACTCTAACTCAAATGAAACGTCATGCGATATTACTCGTAACAAACTTTATAACTAGACCTAAGATCATTCATCGGGATGCTCGTTATACATTGAATGTAAATAATAAATAAATAAATAAATACATAAATAAATAAATAAACATCTTTACGAAACCACTTCTTGTTGTACTGTGTAGATGGCAATAGTTCTGAAGCATATATCGGTTTTGTGAAACACTTGTCTTTAAATTTTTTTGAGTATATCATATTTTTCCGAGCGGTTTGCCAGGACGACTGTGTCCGGAATAGCACCATTCTACCACATTACTTCTAGTAAGCAGGCTCTTAGTTCCCTTAACCCAAGTCGCTGCACCACTCAACTAGTGCCATGTTCCGAGGCCATTATTGATATTATTGATATTTGCTTCCTTCTTAATATAAAAGAGCTATTAAATGCAGTAATATCAGAGTGAACATGGGATAAAATATGTAAATATATGAAACTGTGTGGTCCTAACTTCCATTTTAATTTTTTTTGTTTAACTTGCTACAAGTATTTCATCGACTTGTAAATCGAAAAGAAAAAGTCTATGTGATAGACAAGACCGTGACCGTTATGCGATATATACATGTTTAAGTTGTGCAACGTTTCCTTAAACACTCATTTCTTCAGTCATTGCACGAATATCAAGGTGGTTAGTTAGCAACAATCTCTTAACAATTGGAATCAAGAAGATGTCCCATCCCCCAGCGATCCAGGCGACGACAAAAAGTGCCGCCAAGCTGTCAACGGAGCAGAAAAGTCGATCAGCCGATTGCTAGACTTCTCTACCATAAATCGACTCCTGCTGTTTAATACTAAAGTCCGTCGCCCCGGCGTGCCTGCATGGTGCGTCCTTTGCCGTGAATGCGGCAACGCACGATATTAGCGCTAAATTTCTGTGCCCAGTATGGCGCATACATGGCGATTTTTTCGCTTCCATCGTATAAAAGATAGCATTACTCGCTCTCCGTCGGTGACTCGGTGCACCTTCCGACCGGCGAATCACAGTCGTTAGACTTGGGATCCCTTGCAACGCCGATAGGAATGACTGTAATCAATCTGTCATTTTACCAATTACCTTCATAAGTTTTCTTGCCTTTACCTTGGTCGCGGCACCGATACTTCCAGAGGATGCGAAAAGTGTCACTGTGTGCTCTTACGGGGCCTCCTCCGAACACCTGCTGCCAATGTTTGCCAAAGTTGCGCACAGTAGCTACGTACATTGGACAGTTATACATAGTACCCGACAGATAAGTTCAAGAGTAAACTGGATTGTTTCACAATGGCGTGGAAATATTTTTTTAAGCTCACCGTACCGCGTCTGTAAAGTGAACTTCAAATTGAACGCTGGAATGCTACTTCAGAAATTTCCTGCCTGTAAGCTAACGTGCGCACAACACAACCACTGATCAGTCGGGCTATACTCCGTGCCAGCTGCAAATAAAAGTAATGTGCAATGTTGTGTTTACAGGTGTCGCCAGCTCCATGGCTTTTTGTTCGTTTACCTAGCATCGTCTAGGATCCGGTAAGTTTCAGTAAGCTAGAGATGGCTGACAGACGAAGATAGCACACCAGCTCAGTAAAAAAAGCGCAGAACAATTAATTGCTCTCGTATTACAAACATATTTTATAAAATACTCATTTCCTCCGTAACTGGTAGACAGGTAACAACAACAAAAAATGCATGACTGAATTTGAAGAGAAGAATTGTATGTTTTACTGAATGTTGCAGAACGCGAACATGATTTGTTTGCTGTTTCAGTCATGATAAAAACCACAATCTCTATTCTACAATCCCCACCAATCTTAGCTTACCCTTTTGCAACATCACAATCCAACTACTATACAAATAAACCACTTGAGTTGCTGAAATCGAATTGTACTATTTTGATTACAAGAAGATATATGCTGCTTCAATGCTCGAACCGGACATGCTTCGTTTCCCCACCACTCGGCGTTAGTTTTGCTTGTTTATGAAAACGCCGTTAACATAAATAGCAAACCAAACGAAAATATTGGTCCATAAACAAAGTCAGCACAGAAACTGCACAGTAGGGAGCTGTAGAATTTTATCGATCATGCCTTGCCGTAGATGGAGCTCTGCCATGATACAGTCGGGCCTTCTCCTTGACCAGCACACCTACAGCCGCTTATGCTTTCACTGGATGTCCATCATCGGTTTATGTGTTTATTCGTCTGATTTTATCTTTCTCATTGCCATATCTTCAAACCAGAATACTTTTGCCATCTCAAAGGAGTACGATGCACTAATTCTTGGTCATTTGGCCACTGCTTGGTCAATACCATCAGTACCCTATTAATCAGTTCACAGCAACCATGAAGCAACAGTGCTGTAAACCTACCACTTTTGCCACCATCTGGCGGCATTCTTGACAAACAAAACACTAACGATGTCATCGATGTCACGAATCGTTCAATATTATCCAACGGAAGCTAGTAAAAACCTATCCGATAACATATAACATTCTCAAGGTTCTGCTTACGTTAAAGGAAGCAAAAGCAAATAACAAACCCACCAATTATGTCTTGCAAGCTGAGTCTTGAAAACAAAAAAAAGCTATTCCTTCAATGGGTTGTACTGTCGTTTGCTTAGAGGTCGTTGTGCGTGGGCTGCTTGTTCCAGCTTATTTAAGGGTTTGGTGCTGATGAGAAAAGTTTTTCCACCCTTTCGATTTTTGTTGCACGAGCATGGGCACGGTAGCATGTGTACGTTTCATCAGCACCGTCCATCAGAAGAATAAAACTTGGTTACACCCGGTTCAGCTTTTCACAATAAGCTTATGTTCTAGCAACCATCAGTTATAAATACTTGATCAAAATTTTAAATTGTTGGAATTTAGTAACAATTATTATTAAACCATCTTGGCCGCGTTCAAGAGGAAGATGCTCAGATGGATATTTGGCCCCGTATGTGTGGGAGGACAATGGAGGAGCCACTACTACGACGAGTTCTACGAGCTTTACAACGCCCTCACGGTCGTGCAGCGCGTCAAACTCGCCAGGCTCCGGTGGGCTGGCCATGTTACGCATGGAACCGTCCCAAATTGAGGCAGGATGGCGTTGAGGCGTCCGTCATCAAGGCCGAGATAACTGATTGGCAGACGAAGGCACGAGAGCAGGCGAAGACCGCGAAACGGTTGTAGCGCCGGATAAGTAAGTGAGTAAGTAACAATTATTTGCTTGTTTTTCCAGCTCACTTTATCGCCTCTACCACCGCCCAACTCCCACCTTCATTTGAAACCAAGCAGAAAAGCCACCAAAAGATGTATATGTCCAGGCGGCAGCAGCGCTTTTCAGCATCGCCCTTATATTCCCAACATACGACAGAATGTTTTAAAACACATCCAAAGGTAAACGCTCCAAACGCACCAAAGCAATCAGAAACAATTACGTGTTTCGGTCGAAATTTTCGAAAAATCGTCCGGTACTTGCAAAGAATTGCTTTCCTGCGGGCAGATTCAACTGTGTAAGCATCCATGAACCGCAAGGTTAACGAAGAGAGCTTTTTTACGTTGTATGTAGAGGTTTTGCCCATTTCAGGCTCAACAATTTTGAATGTCAAACCAAGTACCAGGGGGCTCGTCGGCTCGGCTCGGCCGGAAAGTGTACGCCGGAACCCACTATTACACACATACATGGGCTTGCTCGCGAAAATATCACCACCACCAAAGCGGCGCTGAAAGGTATGTCGGGGTCACAACCGTTGCAAGTCGTACCTGATGCTCGTAAGAATATGTAATTGTTTTTGACATCTACAAATTATTTTAATTGGGGAATCAACAGTGCCAAAGATCATCAGCCATAAGTCGTTTACATAAAGTGGATAAATCAACAGTGCCAAAGATCATCAGCCATAAGTCGTTTACATAAAGTGGATAAATCGAACGCATCAGATTTTAACAGCTGATCAACGGGTTGTTGTTACCAGTTGCACTAGTAATCTGTTACGCATAAGTGCCAAAGAAGCTTTGAAGTGTTGTGTAAATACGTTTTTCGTTTTTGATTTTTTTTAGTAAAACCTAATTCCAATTTTTATTCTAGAGAAAATGCTGGTAAGTGCGATGCTTTTTTGTAGTGTAAAAGGTACATAAGTAATATATCAAAATAGTCTTTTTCGTAGTGAACGAACGATTTTCTCATGTGCATTCTACATGATTTTTTCATTTCGTGCTGTCAACGATCGTCGTGAATGTCATAAAATCCCTCCACAAGTGCTACCAGCTTTACGTTTCCATTGCGCTTTATCTCTTCCAACGGCTTACTTTGACGAGATTGCAATTGTGACACAAATTAGCGTACTTCTGCTCCGACGAGGTTTATTCCGAGGGCTTGGCAGATAATTGGATGGTTCATGCAGAACTTGAATCCGCAGCTTTCAGGCTACCCAGATCCGGCAATCGTGATTCGCCAACAACAACGTGCACCTCCGGACGGTTTCAAGCAGCATGTTCCGACAGGCGTAAACCCAAAATTGCCAAAACTGTGACGCCAACATGATGACGATGCCCATCGGTACTTCACGACGTAACATGCTTAAGAAAAAGGAACATTTCCATCTACCCACGTTCATATTTATTCGTTGTGACTTTTTCTGTGTTTTCTTCAGACCCGTACCGTACCAAAGTTCGCTGGCGTAACGCAACATTATACGTAAAGTGACCGGATGATGGAGAAATCTTGCAAATGTTTGCAAGGAGTGGAATAAAAAGTGGAAAATGCATGCAAGGAGCAAATACTACTCGGTTGACCATATTTGCATCGGAAGGAGGGCTTTGCCGAGCAGTATCAGTGAGTGAACAAACGATAGCAGTGAAAACGGTTGCTCATTTCTGTTTACGTCTTGTTAATTTAGATAAAAGTAGGTCACTGTGAAATTCTATACAGGAGATTTCACCCAAAGTCTTTTGGAAGATTTTAAACGGCCCTTTTTGCCATCGTCTGTTACTTTACGCACCACCACCTTACACACATACTCACGCCACACCGACGCGATCCGGATCCTCACGATGTAAGAGCGGCTTGCCAGCAGACATGCTATGCTTTGCAAGACGACTGCATAAAATATTCGTCCGGACATGGTCGCTACTGGCAGTTTTTGAAGCTATTCATTTCTCCGATTCAGCTCAGTGCCGGCGACTGCTCCCATCGCATCTTCTTTTGGGCTGCAGTTGAGATTTCACCTTCTTCCTTCTGTTTCGCTGCTGATCTCTTACAGCTACGGCCACGTCTTCTTTTGGGAGAGAAATTTGAACGAGCTCCACAACGATCCGATCGTCTTTGTTATGTCAAGACCCGAGAGGTACATGTACCACGCCGGGCACGTTTCCTCGTAAACACGGAAGAAACTGCTGCCACCGCGAAGTGCTTCCAGCAATGATGTACATACAGCCCAGTAAAGAGCACACACACACACACACAGGGCGTACGGAAATGCGAAACACGCTTCTGACAGAGTCATTTGTCATCCCTGCCCCTGCCAGCGGGGGAGGGTCGATCTTCTTCTGGTAGCCAGTC
>KB698171.1:0-28858 GCA_000349165.1 Anopheles christyi
CCCATATCTCGAAAACATACCAGCATTCCAAAAAGGGACGCGCAATGTATCTTTCTGGAAGCATCCTACTTCGCTCAACAATCCGTTACATACCCACAGTCAAAATTAATATCAGAAATTGGACGCTTTTTTCAAAGCAAAAACTCAAGCACACTACTAGTACCTGTAAGTTATTCAAGAAAACGAGGGAAAAAAATCACTAATATAATATCACAGAGCATCCTTACTTACAGCACAAGCTTACAGGATAGTGCGCGCCGTCGGTTTCAGTTCCCGAAGCTTACTTCTTCCCACATGACGTGTTCGAACGATTGGCCCACCAACAGAAGTCGTGACAAGTGTTCGGGTTCGTTTTGACCGCTGGTGACGTCACGAAATCCAGCGGCCGGAAAAATATTTAGTAAGGACATGATGGCCTTCGCGTTCGCTTTCATTCGGGTGGTGACCATCGAACGGATTGGACGGTCAAACTGCGGCCTAACACCGTAGTAGTATTCATAGAAGGCTATTGTTAATATAAGTGTGTATGTGTGTGCGGTGTCGGTGGAAATTTTGCTACAGACTCGGAATGAAATGATTTACCCAATGAAATATCAAGCATTAAGAAAATAGAATAGTTTTAGGAAAGGGATGTTTGGAGTTCGTCATCGTTTTTTTTTCTCTCGAGTCGGCTACCTTTTTGCTGGATCGCTAGTTTGCCGGTAAACACAAACACTAATGGTTGTATTACTTACGTGGCGCGTATGGTGAATGTTGCATATGGCCGGTATTTGTGTTGTACAAGGAAATCTGTGTCTAAATACAAGCGTGTGTGCTTAAAGTGTGTTCAAACAATTTGGAACCCTCTCTCTCACAGTTCGCTCCACTAGTGGTTGTTTGTGACAAGGTGTTTGCGTTGTGTGCTGTGTCTGCTGCGATCATTATTTCTACCTCCCCTTGGGTTTTTTCCCCCAACCAATGGCCCACAAAGCAGAGTGTGTGCGCGCGCGTTGCATCATGAATAATTAAGGATCTCCTGTATACCCGAACGCGCAACGGCGCAAGTGGTGTAGCATGTCGAAGGGGGACGCGGCATGTTGAAAATGGAATAGAAAAGTTGCTTGAGAACGACCAAACAACCAAAGCCTCATATAATTACAGGGCGCGAGGGTATGAGGGTATATCGAAATTGGTCAATGCTGGAAGCAAAATATTCGGCAGCTGAGACTTCTATACTATGTGTATGCACCGAGTGTGAGGGCTCTCATAAGTTATGCAATGGGAGTGAAATGCCTTTGTCCGGTCGGTGTTGACACCTCGCGACACCCCTTCCGCCGCTGTGCCAAGGGAATCCTAGCGGTTGGGCGAGTAGGTTAAATTTTCCAGCGAGCGAGGAGCAGTAGGTTACCCAAACAAAACCACACGCGTTTCCTGTTGTGTTGTAAGTGGGGTGAGAAGCTTTGTACATGGATATATGTGCATGGGCAGGTTTCGAACGGATCTCGTTTTATGATGACCCGGTTATGGTAATGGCGGGCTAGCAGTAGAGATCCACGCCCAATTGGACAGCTAGGGTTCGTGCAAGAAGAGGACGTCTTCAGTGAGAATGATGTATCTGTCTCCTGCAACCGACTAACCGGGAGAGCGAGTAGGTAGCGAAGGGAGTAACTTGACGTACATTAACGGCACGAATTGTTAACAGATAATTGAGCTTTTCGTAGCTGACTTGATTGATTGATTGAAAGTGGATTGGAAATTCGTGGGTGGTGACGGTGATGGCACTTTTGCCGTTTGATGTTGGGATGTTTGCGGTAGAAGGGACAATTGATAGTTATGGCGATCGTGGCTGCCTTTTTTGGAAATTGGGAGAGGTAATGATTGCATGCATAGTGTGTATGTGTGTTTTTTTATATTTAAATAATAACAGCTTGTGACAAAATCGTGACCAAATTCAATTTATGTATGTGCAGTACGATAACCGCTTGACTTTATTATAGAAGATTCCTATCAATTAAAACTGAACCGAACTCGAAAATGATTAAGAAGAACAATTTTAATTCATGTAGGTCAAGCTGACAAGTCGTTGCTGTTGTGGCAAGAAACATGCAACCTTGTCTTTACAGATAGTTAAACTATCTTTGCCTTAATCTAGCACTTACCGGAGGTCTTGATGAAGTGAATTATTAATTGCGGCAGGACTGTGACCCGTGCAACACGATCACCTTAAAACAGGTGCTCAATAGTCATCGACCAAGTGTGCTGTTACCTTCCGATGTAGTCAAACGGTTCAATACGTGTCCATCCTGTGTCTTGTGTGGTGGTTTCAGTGAGTACTTAACCGTGTTGGTGCTACCAAAACAGTTCATTAATGTTTCAGCTTATGGTGACCATTTGAGAGTGACATGTAACCATCGGAGCCTCACACCAGCAAACTCCCACGAAAGGCAAACAAATCTACAAATTAATGACAAACACACGCTAACAATCACATTAAACGGAAGGCATAAAAAAGAACCTCGCTCACTAGAGTGTGTTTTTTTTTTCTTTGTTGCGGTGGCATTTGTTTTGCCAGCTCCTGCTGCTAATGTGACCAGAAGCGGGAACTGACAGCAGTACAGAGTTTAACAAAACGCCTTTATACGCCTCGATTTCAAGGATGGTGTACAAACCACCAGGCACCTCCACCTCATCACGTGGCATCTCACCGCAGCGGTCACAGTACGCGCCCCATCAGCGGGCTGACATCGCCCAGCACGGCAGTCGACGACGTGCCGTGGTACCGGGCGAAGCTTTTCACACTATCACCTACAGCAACAACGGCAGTGTGCGCAGTAAGCTAACTAATCATGTCGGACCGGCAGACAGAGGCATCAGCACATCCGGTAGCGGCAGTGGTGGTGGTGATCGTGGTGGCATGAAGCGATCGAACAGTCTCAACAATAAGTATAATAACAATTACGCAGCAGCAACAGCGACGACGACGCAGCCCCGTCGTTCGAACAGCATCGACCGGATGAACAACGGTAAGGTGTACCGTGGACGTAGTCCGTTGCGAAATTCCACCTCGAATCTCAGCATGACGGGCGGTGGTGCCATTGGCAACAATGGCACATACCGGAATCAGCCAGTTCTGGTTCGCTCCCGAGGAAATGAGTAAGTAGAAACATTTTGATATCTTTCGCTTTTCCATGCTTCGTCTGTGAATGTGCTTCCATTCTCCTAGTCATGGTTGATTGTGTGATTGCTTTTTTTTTATCGTTCGAAAAGGGACAACATTTCCATAAAATGTGTGGAAAAAGTTGTGTGAAGGACAAAGTGAGCTTCTGATAGCTGAAGGGCGTTTGAATGCAAACAAACAAAGAATGTTAAACATGGTGGTTTTTATGTCATGCATGCTTTAGTTGCACAAAGAAGTGGCTGTGATGATAAATATTAATTTATTTTATAGCCATTGTTACACATGGCTGAAAATAGCTAAGGCTAAAAAGTTGTAGAACATTCGTTACTCATTCAATGTGTCATTTTCAGAAAAAGTTCTACTTTATTATCAATTCTTAATAAATGCTTTATTAATTACGCAAAACTACGATGCTACATAAAAAAAAACGATAAACCTTCATCCATCTGTTGCCCCTGGCTGAAGCGCCTAAAGGATGTACCAATGACACAACGGAAATGGTGTTTAAATGTCACTGACCTTGGTCATTACTGTTTGCACTAGGCCCTCCGCAGTGGGACATTGTCAGCCCACTTTTAAGCTATTGTTGCGTGTATATATATTTTAAAGTAACGTCACGCAATTTTGCCCCACACGTACGTAAAACGACCTACGGTAATGGCTTCTAGAGGAGTATTAAAAATTGATAGTGGTTGAAGAAAAAAAAAAGTTGTAGTATATATAGTTTCTAGGAAAAAATTGGAATCCACAATCATATTTACCAAACGCTTCATCCCTAACGGCATGACCTATAGATATTAATTATTGTCCGTATCTAATAGAGTTGCCACAGTTTTGGCATTGATATAGCGTGCAAGAGTGGCATGATTATTATATACATTTTTTCTACCGATGATCCCAGAAAGAAGATAACATCCGATTTCCCAACACATCATAAATAGGGTTCTGGTAAATGCACGTGAAAGATCACCTGATGTTAAATACTCACGGAACGGACTAGAATACTACACATGACAGGCAGTAAAGCTTGTTACTTCCTACGCCCTGGCACTGTACAACCTTCATCCACGTGACCGTTGGTCAATTCGGAAAATGCTTACAAAAATCAATAACGCTCACTATCCTTTGGGGTCATATCCTTCCGGTGATGTCGTTTCTATGACGTTACGCTGGTTAGACGTTATGCTACATGTGTGGAAAATGAAATTTTCTCTTAGGAGGCAAGAAGCATTCCTTTAGGTTTGTAACCAATAATGGTGCTCTCATATGTGTTAAGAAAAAGGTGAAGATATAATTAATACGCCTTGGAGGGATTCAAAATGGCGTCCAATAACGGCGAACACTAAAATACAAACCAAGCGACCCTATCAATCTCATGGACGGAGACTACACGAAGGTCAAGAAAAACCATGGACGTCATGCCGACTCGATAGTTGCTTCGGGGTCAATAGTCGCTTGGCCGAACTTGAAACATGACCCGTTGGGGTTTTTTCTCTGCTCCTTTAGTTCCTACACAGTGTTGTTAGTGAGGTGAATGCCGGCATTTGTCGTTGACGGCAGCCACACGGCTCTTGGTATAGCCGTATTTCAAGGGGTGGAAAGTTTTTTCAGACTCTGATTTACATACCGTAAAATGAGGGGAGAAAGCACTTGAACAAGAAGAACAAACAGAAGCAGTAGTTCCCTTCGTCGGCACCTTTCTAAGGAAAAGTGAGGGTTCAAATATGGTTGGCAGTCTTTCTGTTTATTCTTCGATAGCGTGACCATTAACACTAGTTAGGTGCGTTGTTCAGTGATTACGTTTTATGCTGTGTACTTGGGGGGAAATTCAGGCCAATGTTCTGGTCTAAATGTTGATATTTTTGGAGTCCTATCAATCAGATTAAAATTTGCGTATTTTGCAACAGCATTCGCCTTTTAATACCATTTACCATACAGTGATTCTATCAAATATTCGTTTAGCTGTATGTGACCAAAAAGACGCAGAGGTCTAACTAATGCTTGTTCTGCATCTCAGCATACCACTATAATTTATATTGGATAATGGCTGGTTTTCCCAAAGAGTAAAATTGTATTGTATTGTAATTGTAAATTTAATATATAGTGAATGTCCTGCTGATTCGTTTTGATATGAATTTTGGTAACATGTAGACATCTAGAATTGCGACTACCTTAAGTCGGACAGCCGTCATCCTGTTTTCAGAATTTTGTATTAATTAATTTTAACAGCTGTTCCCGGTACAAGGAATTGGCTCATGCTGCCATTGATACCAAAAGCAATGCAATAAGACATAAAAGAGTTAAAAAAAATGGAATATGATTTTTAATTGATTAAGCTGTCCGACTTTCAGTCTATCCTTTAAACTTGACACATTTGCATGGTTTTCATAGTTAGAGCATGCATAGTTAGAGAGTATCTTTATCTTTGAAAATATTTGAGAATCTTTGAAAAGATTAAATGAATTCAATGAAATTCAAATGATTCGATACGCGATTCAAATGAATCTTCATCAAAGATTCATATGAATGAATCTTCATGAAAGATTTATATGAGTGAATCTTGTCAAAAGATTCAAGAAACACGGGTTGACCTCATCAAATGTTCTGCACCTGAACCTCAGTTTGTTGTACGTGGAGTAACTCTAACTAGTGAACGCGCACTAAGTGGTTCCATTTGAGCATAAACATACAGTCGTTGGAGCAGGGATGTACAGTTAATGTTTCCCGTAAGAAATCGTCCGATAAACAATTGAAGCGCATTATGGCGCCTGTCGTTTTGCTGTTTAATACCAAGCCAAATACTAAATTTCAACTATTTCAATGGCAAATTAGATGCTTGCATGATATTCGAAATACAATTTAAATAAAGATTTTAATTGAGAAATGCTTTAATTCCTTAGCTTAGCAGCATTATTTCATATAGTCATGACATGGAAGTGTGTTCTTTTTAGTTGCCTATGTGTAAACCAAATATTCACAGACAGTCAAGTCCAATAAAAGCTAAGCTAATACATGATCCTGGGGTAATATGCACCCATGAAGCAAAACGCACCTTGATTTGGACGCGAGAAAAAAGTCACTTTTAAGGTCCATTTAGCGATCTTGGAAAAGGAACGTTAGTTTTTTTATATGTTCAATTACAAAATGTATTGAAAATGAAAGCTGAAATTAAATTAAATGTGACATTTTATGATATGAGATAAGTTCCTTACTAAACCGGAACTACAATCGCTTCGCGGTCCAGTCATTGCCAACTCACCGGAGACTGGTGGGTTTAAGGTGCTGCAAGATGTTCTAATAGCTAAAAAAATTACTTTCAGTAGATTAGAAAGATGATATTAAGCTGGAAGGGCCACTAATGGGTTTGGCTACCTGTGATTTATCAATAAACCCATGGCAGGATAATCAGTCCTACGTTTGGGAGTATATGAGAATATAACCCATGGCCCAAGGGTGTAGATTTAATGGGTGTATTTTAATTTAAAAAAACGTTTAAATTGTATCAGTTTGAAGACAAACTAGGTCGAGTATTGTAAACCTACACCTCTGTATTATGGTGCATCTTTTCTCACTGTTGGTGCATTTTTTCCTTTGTTATGTATCAAGCACTTTACCCCAGCAAAGGTGCATTTTGCCTCAACCAGATAAAAATCAAACTCAAATGTATTTTTTTGGAAAATGAAAATTTCATTATTGTTTTGTACAAAAATGCCACGGCCTAGCGCGGTCGTTCATCCTAAAATAATAAAAAAATCTAAAATAGTGTAAACTTCCTTAACAGGTTTTAGAGAATAACAATTTCATGATTTTTTAAACAAAAAAAAACTCGAAAACTGATAATTAGAGCTGTTCTAGATTGAACCTTTCAAATATCGAAATTTTTTGAAAAAATCAACATTTGTTTGAAAATAATTAATTTACCTTAAGTATTGCTTATTGCCCCAGGATCCCCTAACAAATTTTTAGTACAATCTGGTGTAACTTACAACGTGCTTTCTGCAAATGCCTCCTAAACAGTTGAATTCATTGCCCATTTGATCACACTTTATTTTCTTTGTGGTCTTTCTGTACATTACACTTTTCATTTTTGTTTGCACGACTATTTGTTAAATATCTCATGGAACCCATATTGTGCGTTGAGTAACACCAAACGTAGTAACGACTAACAGAAAGTTTCATAGAAATGTCTAACATGTTACCTTACATTATAACAAAATTATAAAAATAATCTCCAATTTATATTACATCCCCGTTTGCCTAATACTATCAATCGTCCTTCACTTGTTGAAAAATGTCATAACTATTGATTTCCAATACCCAATGCTTACCCCACGACAAATTCCATTTTTCCGATATCAACATTTGATGACGGAAACATTACCGATTTCAGGATGTCGTATGATATCTTCTATTTTTCAATTGCGTAATCAAAAGACGTTTGTTGGTTTAACCTTGGGATATATTTAAGTGCTTTCTGGATAGGGTTTGCTGCATGCGTCAGTTATACGTGTTTACGTTCCATTCAAAGCGTTCATAACCCTGGTTAATTCAGGTATAGTACAGAATAAATATCGTTCCATTGGTCGTGGCGAAAATGTTTACCCTTAGCAATCTATTGATTTTGTAGGTGGCTTTAATTAGAGCATGTATGGGAATTCCACTGATAATATGAACATTGTGATGTTAGGTAAATGTGGTTGTTTTTGGCAATTTGCAAATATTTTGTTATCGATCCGTATTAGTGAGGTTGACATAATTTAAAAGATCTTCAGCACTTTGTTAATGAGGATCTTCAGGTTTAAATAGTCCAGATATTCACGGTAGTGCATATATATAATAGTAGTAGTTCCAGGACTGTTAAGACCGTTAAGTAACGCAGCTTTTGTAAAAGCACCATTTTTTAGAAGACCTTATAATTAACATTGCTCCAAAATGTTCAGTGAAAATCTTTTCTTCTTTTAATATTTTCTCACTTCACTGTTTGACTCTCTCTCTCTCTTCTTACTAACTCTCTGTGAAATTGAATCATTCTACGCAAAATATATGATTGAACTGAAAATATCTTAATAAATGATCAATTATTATCGTAAGTTGTTGCTTGAGAATTCAAACGATTATTCGCAGAATTTTTTTTATATTTTTTTTCCTTAATAATCCCCCTTTGAATACTAAGTCAGAGTGAAAAACTTAAAACGAGTTTTATTTAAAAACATAAAGAGTTAACTCACTAACTCAGCGAAAAGAATCGTCCATTTGAATGAATCAACTAATTTTTGCCCATCACTAGATGGAATTCGCGCCGTTGGAAAATTTGGAGCCGTCCGGCGCCATAGGATTAGTCTGAATCGTTCAACGATTCCGGATTAGACTGCTTCAACGATTCCGTCGACTGTCGACTAGTGGCTTCGGAAGGCTGCGGACTTGTTTTGAGTTTGTGTTGCACCTAGCTTCTGACGCCACTTCCAACATTCGAAGTGTCATTCAGTGGCGATTCCATTATTTGTCGAGCTTACTCATCACATCACATCTTCATCACAATATTAATATATTATTTTTGTTTTACAGTATCGGTAGCATGGAAAATTTGGATAATATCACCCAAGCATCCACCGGAAGCAGCAATTCAATGCCTGGCACGCCCGAGGATAATATCAACGTAGTGGTTCGGGTGCGTCCGCTCAGCAACAAGGAAGCGCGACATGGTGACGAGATGGTGGTACAGTTTCCTGGAAATGGCCAAATATTGGTATGTGAAAACTTTTTCGTTCATTATAGGCAGTATCAACCGTTTGCTTTATATTCGCTTTAATTCCTAGTGTGACGGAATTCCGCTGACATCGGGCGCTGGTGCCCAGAAGCCGAAACTGTTTTCGTACAACGTCGTTTTCGAACCGGGCGCCACCCAGGACGATGTTCTACAGTACTCTGGCATAAAGCGGCTGATCGAGATGGCGATCGAAGGATTCAGCTGTACGGCATTTTGCTACGGCCAGACTGGTTCGGGCAAAACACATACGCTTACCGGTCCGCCTGAGCTGGTAAGCCGCTGGGATCGTTCATTTGCAGAGTGAAAATAGTTATTAATGTTGTTCATTTGTTTCACAGTTTTATCGTAAACCAGACCCGTCACACGAAGATCATGGATTGGTGTTTCGCTCGTTTCTCTATTTGTTCAAGCTGCTGAAAGAGCGAAAAGATACCAACTTTGTCCTGAAGGCATCGTTCCTGGAAATCTACAACGAAAAGGCAGGTTGAACTGAATGTTACATATCAAATGTGTAGTTTCCATCGATCATTCCTACCGTACAGCAGTTAATCAATTTAAATTGTATCGATCTCTGGCACTCGTTTGTGGCGTGATTTGCAAGCACGCAAATGCAATTCACTTACCCGGTGTTACGCAAACGTGTTGACCACTAGGTGAGCAACGTGTCCGGTGTGTGAACATTAAATTTTAAAATTTCATTTGCATTCGTACAATGATATGCTGAATAGCAGAATCCTTTTCTAAAGACCACCGGTGCTGGTGTGAAAGGTCCGATGCCGATTTATTGGAAGGAAGAGACCGATCTTCCTAGTGATTGGTATAAAGGCAATTGCACCGGATATGTTGCAGTAGGGATTTAATTGAAATTATTGGGCTATTTCTGTTGATGGCTGTGCGGAATAGGATACACTGCTGGCCATTGGGTAGGGTGCAATTTCATTTGTGCTATGTGTAAGTGCCTTCGATAATGTACATTTTGTGTTCCTGCCGCAGCATTTGCAGACAGAGCAAACAAGCCAGCAGCAGGCCCTGAACGGGTTGGAAAGTATAAAAAATGGAATAAATAATTGGATCCTTGCATGACACAAAAACACATTCCCTGTCTATGCTCGCCGACGCTGCGAACACCAAATCGAGAAGGCACGTATACGGTGGTGTACTTTACCGGCATGCACTATCACTTTGCCGCGGTCAAACTGGCCTTGACTCTGGTTCATAATTCGAGCGAGTTCATAAATCGATCGGTATCAGCGCGTTTAGCGGAAAGCATGGAAGAATTTTCGCATCACATGTCCGAAACCGGGTGTCAGTTGTGGGCGAGAAGTGGCACGTACAGATAGGGTGTAACGGCGGCAATTATCCTCACTGCCAACCTGTAAGCAGCACTGTAATGATTTATGCATGCAAGAACTGATCGATTTTTCCGCGTTTCGTTATAAACGCGAGTGCTTGTTTTCAATTGAATTGTAGCATACGTTGGTTCGTTTAGGCGGTACATATTTTGCAATGCTCAAAAGACTATTTTAAAAACCAAAAAAGAAATTACAATAACGTTGTAAAAATTACTCTTTCCTTCAATTTTCCAGGTGATCGACTTGCTTAATCCTGGCACGGCAAGAAAACCGCTCGCCGTACGATGGTCCAAAAAGTCACGGGGCTTTTTTGTGGAGAATCTTTTCACCATCGACTGCGAAGAGCTGGACGATTTGTTGGCGGTTCTGGAGGAAGGTACGGTCACGTTGACGCAAGAAGCGAAATGAATTATTTCCACATTCCAGTCTGGGTCATATTTAAATTCTAAACCTTGATTGAATTGTTTTCCATTTTTCCTTTTCCTGTTTTCCTCCTCGGTAGGAATGCGAAATCGACACGTTGGTTCTCACCTGATGAACGATTATTCCTCCCGGAGTCACACGATCCTGACGGTGCACATCACCTCCGAGCAGCAAGCGGAAGGTGGTGTGTTCATTTCGAAGCAGGGCAAAATTAACTTTGTCGATCTAGCAGGCAGCGAGATGACGAAAAAAACACACAGCGAAGGCAAAACGCTGGAGGAAGCAAACAACATCAACAAGAGTTTAATGGTTTTGGGTGAGTGGGTAAAACGGTTAAGGAAGGAAGGGACCGTTAAGGTTGGAATCGCATTACAAATGGGGTTTCTATTTTTAATCAGGATATTGTATTGCGTCGCTAAGCGACTCCAAAAGGCGAAGTGGACACATTCCATATCGGGACAGCAAGCTAACAAAACTTTTGGCGGACAGTCTGGCTGGGAATGGAGTAACTTTGATGGTAAATAAGCAAAACTTGATCATCGATACAAAATAAATAATTTATACTAATGGCGTGTTGTAATTTTCGTTTTTAGATTGCCTGCATTTCTCCAGCCCTTTCGAATGTGACCGAAACGGTGAACACACTGCGCTATGCGGCACGTGCAAAACGCATCCGAACGAAACCGATTATTGTGATGGACCCGCGGGAAGCGCTAATCTTGAGCTTGAAGCGGGAGATTGGCGCACTGCAGGTGGAAAACGAACATTTAAGAACGGCACTCAATTTGCAGACCGAAGCGCAGGACATCAACAGTCAGGTAGACTTGCTGGAGCGTAGACCGATACCGCGCACGCCGCCAAAGGTGGACGTGGAGAAGCTAACCGATATGGAGGGCAACGAGTTGAAGGAACTGGTGAAGGTGTACATCATGGAAAACCAAGCGCTTCGGCAGGAGAATGCTGAACTGTACTCGACCCGGGAAATGATTATCCGCGATCAGGAGTTGGTATGCCGAGAGAACGAGCGCTTGCTCAAAAAGCTGGAAGATGTTAATTCGTGAGTATAGTTTCAAAAATAACGATTCTACCTTTGTAGAGGTAACTAAGATTGTACTTTGTTTCTATAGGGTCTGCTGTCGTTCCCCGATCATACCGGCCCGGCCGACATTTTCAGCTGAAATGCTTAATATGTCTGCGGCGAGTGGTGACATGGAAGTGTCGAACATTTGGCGTAATCCTCTCAGTTCAAGCGCCGATAGCATGAATCGCTATCGTAACGAATCTTTGGACGGACGCGTGTCAGCAAATGAGAATAAGATACCGGAACTGCTGCAGAAAGAACTGGACAAGCGTCGAATCGGTGACAGGTATGCATTGTGTCCCGATACTACAACAGTAGATTATAGTAATTTTATTTCTATTTGCAGTATTACCACCATTGCTAACAATCTTACGCGCAATAATTCGTGGGACACTACAAATCGCCCGAACGGGACGATGCATAGTGTAAAGTTGGCATCCCGCAAAGGTTCAGCCGACAGTCGCCATTCGGATCCGAGCCAGGCGAGGCCGAGTCAGGCCAGAATTATTGAGTAAGTAGTTGCGGTTGACTCATCGCAAATAATGCTAGGAAGGAATCATTCGTTTCCGAATAGTGATGTATGATGTCGCGCACCACTGACGCAGTGCAGTAGGATTAGGATTTTGTAAAGGCAAGGGTTAAAGAAGTGAGTATTGCTGATTGACTTCCCTGTTTCTAATCGTAGCCTCACGCAAATCCCCTATCAGACGGCACGCTCCAGTGCTGCGTCTCATCCATCCTGGAGACGTTCAGCACCGAGGGCGTCTAGTGCTCAGAAAGCAGACACGCCGCTGTTAACCCGGAAAGGGACGAATCTGCTCACTAAGAGCAAATCGACGGATGAGGGGCTTCTGCCGCTAAGGCGGAACATATTCGGTAGTCTCGTATCGCTAGATGCCGAGAGCAATATTTCGCCGTTGTGAAATGGTGCAGCTAAGCGAACCTTCGTTCCTTCGTTCGTTTGTAGACGCTCGTAATCCGGCGTTGGGGTGATCCATTACTTGACGTACGTACGTAGAAGCCAATAGATGCATGGTGCATGTACAAATGTGATCGTCTGGTTGAAAATTGATTCGCGCTCTGGAGATTTTGTTCTATAGAATACATAATTTTTGTTGATAAACAGTAAATGCTTCAATAGAATAATATCTACGCACTAATTGCCTAGCATACGTCCGACTCAAAACTGTAACAGCTCTTTAAATGATGTTTGTGTGTTTTTTTTTTGTTTTCCGTTGCAGCATGATCAGTTAAAGCAGCGTAATATATATATTCGCACCGACGATTGAACGGAGTGCGTCGGAAAGGAACATCATGTGATAATGTACTGAAAAGCGCAGGGAATTTAAAAGTATGGCAGTGCAGTTTGGGTAGGAATTGAAATCATGAAACTATGAAATATATTCGATTCTGGTTGGTGCCTTTCTTGTATTGAATAAACTGAGTATTTAAAAAGTAGCATTTCAAACAATGTAAGTGCGGTTTTATTAAAGACAAATTTAATGTAGAATCCGACCGATTTTCTGATGCTTGTAGCAGAAGCCTACCAAAATATCGCACATATTAAGGGCGGGTTTGAGCTATGAAATACGGTTTCTGAGTTCTTAACAAAATAATGAAGAAATGTGCTCGCTATCGTAAAGGGAAATAGAAGACAAGTCTATACTCAAGCAAATAATATCACATAGAAGATACATTGCTCAATTTAATTCAGCTCTCTCCTGAAAAATTGCTCAGAACTTTATTCTTACTCTACCTTTTAAATTATCCTGGCATTGTCAGGTTACATTGTAATTCGCCCCAATTCGGCGGCCATCTAACGGCCAATTTAAATAACGATGCGTTTTCACCATCAATCGCCAATGGAACGGAAGAGCCGCCAGAGTGGTGAATATAAAATTATGAAGCCGGCAACCGGGCGGCTTTCTCTGTGGAAACTGCGTAAACAAAAAAATAACTAGCCGCCCTCACGGCTGTCACAGCGTTAGCTTGAGCATCGAAGCCGCTTCATTTGCCCTCGCCGAGTGCAGTCGCTGCTGTGATCCCGGAGCATAATTTTTGCACCTTTTTTCATCGTGTGTGTGTATCTCATTAATTCTTTACCACATTCAACATCAACGTACGAGTGAAAATCAAGCTCTTCCAATAGCTCGTCCCCGGTACATCTTATATTCGAATCCGCAAAACAATCGATGTCGGACGATGTTGCATTGATAGGAACAAAAGCAAAGCAGTGCATTGCAAAATAGGAGGATATGTAAGTGTGGTGGATCAGCCTTGTGTGTCGAACGTGCGGCCGTGTGTATCTCTGATAGTTTAAGTTAGCATTTATACCGAAAAAAATGGCGATCCATTTGTCGAGGTATACGGAAAAATAGAAATAAAATGTGTATTTGAACAATCTTCGGAAACGCGAAAGCACATAATTTGCAACCAGTTGACAATGCATATGTTTTGCCCCGCGTGTTCGTGCTCTTGTGTCTGTATGTGTTGGAGTAATGTGAACATTTAATTCTTGGAATTTAGCGAAAGGAAGTTGTAAGCTTTTATGCGAAAAATGCTTTGTGAGAAAGGAATATGATGGTGGTTAAAGATAAATTGTGTGTGTCTGTGATAGAGAGATCTGCAACTGAATACCAGACATCTTCATGCACTTCTTCCAAACTTCCTTTCCCCGCGTTGGTCATGTACCGTCATCACCATAGGTGTTTGCTAGACGATCGCTATAGCGAGTGGGAAGAAATGAACCATGTCGTTTAAACATGCTCTTAAATGCTGCCGGCAGCAGTTCTCAATCGAAGAAAGCCATTGTAAAATTTTGGTAGACTGTGTTGGCAAGGGGCATTATCCAGGCAAACAAGCTAGGACAGGAACCGGCGCGCGTGTGTGAGGTTTGGCATAATGTTAGAACGCTATTCGAAAAAGTATGTGTACAGGGTCTTAAATCAGTTCTAGTAGCGTATGTAGGAAGTGTGGTATCTGAATAAGCAGTAATATAATTAATTGACAAGCGATTTATGGTGGAATTTTCCGAGCGGTGTTTTGCGATTCTATATTCGAGCGTGTGTATGTGTGGCTGTCTTTGAATTGCTACCGCCGTCTGTCGCGTAGTGCCAAAACGACAAGCTGGGAACTTCTCACACACAATTGCAAAAAAACAGTTTTTGTTCGTGATCCGGATATTTTTTTTGTTCTTCATTTGAGACAAATTGGGCATTGACGCGATGTGTTTTAATATAGCGTAACCTTTTTCTTGAATTTTCTTCACAGCTATCGTAGTTACGGTGATAGCCGCTAGTAGCAACACATAAAACCGCACGAAAGTGAGTGAGATTCAGCAGTTTACGACGTGCGAAAGGAACGAATTGTTAACCTCAATAATTTTCGATACCAGAACGCACAGGAGAACGCGGCTGTGTGTGTGTGCGTCATCTCAACCGGCAGTCACCCCCTCCCAGGAGTGTGACACTGCAGGTCGTGTTCAATCCATAAGAGGAAGAGTGGGCGGCCGCAGCAGAAATTATTTCCAATCCCGCACACCCGACTCCTCCGTCTTCGTCACGGACGCACCCGGTTTGGCTTAATGTCTAGTGGTGAGTTTCGTGACAGCTTCGTCGATCCCCCAGCCGCCAAAAAGCGGAAGCTGCCATCGCCGACGCCGTCGCTGACACAGCCGCCCGAGCACGAGCAGCCGCCGCATTCGTCATCGCCCGCGATTGAGCGCTCTGCACCATCGTCGGCCGCAGCCGCTGCAGTAGTAGTAATGGCGACGTCCAATAACAATGGCTCCGCTCCCGTGCCGTCCGTGGAGAACAACAGCTCGGGCGGTGGTGGTGCTGCTGCCCAGGAAATCGACGAGGGTTTGTACTCGCGTCAGCTGTACGTGCTTGGCCATGATGCGATGCGTCGTATGGCCCGCTCGGACGTGCTGATCTCCGGGCTCGGCGGTCTCGGTGTCGAGGTGGCGAAGAACGTGATTCTTGGCGGTGTGAAATCTGTCACCCTGCATGACACGGCAGTCTGCACGGTCGGCGACCTGTCGTCCCAGTTCTATCTGACCGCAGAGGATGTGGCCAGTGGACGAAATCGGGCGGAGGCAAGCTGCCAGCAACTGTCCGAGCTGAATCATTACGTACCGACGGTCGCGTACACGGGCGAGCTGACCGAGGACTTTCTGCAAAAGTTCCGGGTGGTGGTGCTGACGCTGGCCTCGCCTGCCGAGCAGCGCCGTGTTGCGGAGATTACCCATCGGCACAACATTGCGCTGATTGTGGCCGATACGCGTGGCCTGTTCGCTCAGGTGTTCTGCGACTTTGGGGTCGATTTTACCGTGTACGACCAGAATGGAGCGAATCCGAGCTCGGCCATGGTGGCCAGCATTACGAACGATGCGGAGAGTGTCGTTACATGCGTGGACGAAACCCGCCACGGTTTCGAGGATGGTGATTATGTTACCTTCACCGAGGTAAGTTATCTTTCCCGTGTTTCGCCTTTTGATGAGCCCCAAACGGGGGAGGGCTTTGTGCGTTTGTGTGTGCGTATGTGTGAGGGGGTTCTGGAAAGGGAGCAAATCATAGTTGAATGTGTGCGTGTGTGTGTGTGTGTACGGGAAAAGGGAATTATTGATGCTCGAATTTTCGTGCATTCACGAAACAGAGTTGAAAATATGTTCGTGAAAAATTGCGTGATACGATTATGTGCATAATAATTCATCCCGTTTTTGGAAGGGTGTTTAAAGAAAAAAAAAAACAACACCACCACCCCACTACGCCTCGAATACACAATAGGGGTGAAGTTGGTGATTGTAGTGTGCGTGCGTGCGTTCGTGCGTGTATGCTTGCCGTGTTAGCTGGTATGGTGAAATTTTGACACCGAGAAAGGAAGAAAACACTGAGCGCACTCTCGAAATGAATTTTCGTTGTATTTTTCTCCGTTTTCCGATCCATTGGTGTGGTGGAGACGTGCGTGTATGTGCAATATCCAGGGTTGGCCGAAAACCGCGCGCGCCTTCGTATGTGTGTATCTGTGTATATGCGCACATTGTTGCTGTATGTGTGTGAGCGGAGTTTGCCTCTTGCTGCAGGGTGGTTACGATTACAAATGGGGGTTGCTACGAAATTTTGGGGGTATATTTTCTATGAAAACAGAAGTGAAGGATGTCCACGACAATGATGAGTCATAATTTAAAAAAAACTCATCATCCACATGAGTGTCACACTTTTACTTTCTCGTGCAAGGAACAGTAAGTTGAAATGGCTGTAAAAATAACGAGATAAGGTTGCTAACATGCCCCTGCATCATGGGTATGGTTTTTTCTCCCCTGATAGTCCCAGAGTTCGGCTGAGCTGATGATTGTGCCAGAGCCATTTGTATTTGTTCGGGAAAAGTGTGTACCATGAGAAGGATGCACAACTGAACTGAATGCGTATTTTCAGACGCTGTTCAAACAACCCGATTTGATGTGAGCAGCAGCCCCACATTTACCCTACCGCATTGTATTACTGCCAAGAGTCTTTCTCTTTGTTGTAAAACTTCCTTGTTTCTCGCATCGTCATCTGACATCATCATCACCATCGTGATGATGATTATCGTCATTGCGGCTGCCTGTACCCCGAGACATACACTTACGTGAAAATGCAACTCGCAAATGGTAAGGTGGAGGATGCGTAACTCTTTTTTTTGTGTAACTGCCTGTCTGTTGAACTGCCGCTGCTGTGCAGATCGCGGGGTGTATCGGTTTCTTTGTCCAATTCACCTTGGTGCAGACATATCGTTCGAGGGGTAGAGTTATTACCACAAACAATTTGAAAGGAAAATGAAATGACGAAGAAAGAGCCATACAGCTGGAAGTAGACTATTCATGTGATTTTATAACTTTTTAAACGATTATATGATGTTTGTGAAGTACGTCACGTTTCAAGTTAGCTTGAAGAAAATTCGTTTCGAAATCCGGTCGTACGTCTATTTGATGTGTATCGACCATAGCAACGAAATTCAGAAAGTTTGCTGCCATTGGGTGTCGGTTGCTACACCACTGCACGACACGGAGGCTAATCGATCGCTTCGGTTACTCCTCTTTCTAAGTGATTGCTCATTGCTTTGGCTCTTTGCAAATGGAGTTGTTTTCACAACGATATGATTAATTAAATTGCGCCAGGAACTAGAACAGCACATTAGGGTGACAAATAAAGCATTAGTTCATCAATGTGGAAGTAACGTGCACTCGGGGATGTAAACTATGTCATATTTCATTCAAGCAAAAGGTGCCAGGTAAATTTAATTAGTGAACCAATCGATTCCTTTGTTTGTTGGTATTCCATACCGACAATGGCCAGGTGGTGGCGAGAATTATGACGACACTTTTCACACATGCTAATTAATAGTTTGGTTCTTACTAAGGAAAATTGAATAATAGTATTATTCGAAAGGTCGATTAATATTATAGATAAAAATGATGATAAACTATTCGTTTAAAAATTGTTCAAAGCATAGCAGATTTTTTGTCAAGGCATAGAGGACATAAAATACTGAATAACGAATAATTTTGGCTCCAGAGCACCAGAGCTCTCCAATGTGCGGCCTACGGGCAAAGTGCGTACCGCGAGAGGCTATGCGTACTCAAAGCTTTCTAAATGCTCTAAAAGCGCTATCATATTTTAACATATTATTTGTTTACAAGTACAAATAATGACTTGTAAGTTTAATTTTGGCAGTGGCTAACAGTGGTCCATAGAAAGTTTATTACAGTTACAACCCAACTAAATATATCACCAGTTCTAAAAGTCAATTTGTACATTTTTATGGTACAACAAATTTATCCTATAGGATGGATACAAAAAAACTTACGTTCTTATTCTTGTTCTCTTCCCTGCATAGGTGGTAGGAACGACGGAGCTGAACGGTTGTGCACCGATGAAGATCAAGGTGCTTGGACCGTACACGTTCAGTATTGGCGATACGACCAAGCTGAGCCCGTACTTGCGCGGCGGTATCGCGACTCAGGTGAAGATGTCGAAGCAGATGAGTTTCAAGTCGTTGGCCGAGGCAGAAAATGCACCCGAGTTCATCATGACCGACTATGCCAAGTGGGACCATCCGACCAACACGCAGATCGCCTTCACCGTGCTCGGCCGCTATCAGGAGAAGCACGGCCGTGTTCCACGTCCATGGAACGTAGAGGATGCAGCCGAATTCGTGGAGATGTGCCGCACACGCGCCAAGGAGATGTCGGTCGAGGAGGTCAACGAAGCGATGCTGACCAAGTTCGCCAAGGTTTGCGCTGGCGATCTGTGCCCGATGAACGGTGCGATCGGCGGTATTACTGCGCAGGAAGTGATGAAGGCTTGCACGGGCAAGTTTACACCCATCAACCAGTACTTGTGCTACGATGCGCTTGAGTGTCTGCAGGAGGGTGATCTAACGGAAGAAGAATGTGCCCCTACTGGGTCTCGCTACGATGGGCAGATTGCCGTGTTTGGACGCAAGTTCCAGGATGTGCTGGGCCAGTTGAAGTACTTCATCGTCGGTGCAGGTGCAATCGGCTGTGAGCTGCTGAAAAACTTTGCCATGATCGGTGTGGCGTCCAAGGGCGATGGGGAAATCATAGTCACCGATATGGATCTGATCGAGAAGAGCAACCTCAACCGTCAGTTCCTATTCCGACCGCATGATGTGCAGCAGCCAAAGTCGCGTGTCGCCGCCCAGGCGGTGAAGCGTATGAATGGAGACATTAAGGTCACATCACACGAAAACCGTGTCGGACCGGAAACGGAGCGATTCTACGACGATACGTTCTTTAACCGCTTGGATGGTGTGGCTAACGCGCTGGACAACATTGATGCACGTATTTATATGGATCGGCGCTGTGTGTATTACCGCAAGCCGCTGCTGGAATCGGGAACGCTCGGAACACTCGGCAATATTCAGGTGAGTGGCGCGCTGTGCTGTGGGATTAAGTGGTATTCCTCTCTTCCATTAGATGCTGAATGCTGTTTTATCTGTTCAGTTGTCTAAAATAAGTGCAGGAAGAGAAAATTCCTTACCAGTGTGAGTGTTTGTTTTTCTTTGCGCTGATATGCTGCTTGTAGAAGATGAAGATACACGTTGGCATTGAAACAGTATGACGAGATAAACGAAGAGTTTTTCTCCCTGTCTCCTATCAGATGCTAAATGGATGTACTTTCATTAGCCATCGCTAAATAGCAGGAAACATTATTTGATCGTAGAAAATGTATTATATCCCAGGATTATATGTTTAACAACGCAAAGCTTATTGCTAGGCCAATTCATATGATTCGGAGCAACCGTAAATAACCTGTTTTCCATGGGACGCTAGATGTAATTATTTCCAGCTGTCTATTATTAGAACAGGAACAGCATTGTAATGAACCAAAATCATTCATGATTTTCTTTTTGGGGGAAACGTGTAAATGGTTCGATTCAACATATAATAATTAGGAAGATAGGGTTGCTTAAATAACAGGCAACACACTATGATCGCGCAAAATGTATACTTTTCTATGGTTTATATGTCAAATAAATGGAAGCTTATTGTACAATATGATTTGGATTAACCGCTAATAACCTGTTTTCCATGGGATACTGGATTTAATTGTTTCCAGATATCTATTATTAGAACAGGAAAAGCATTGTGTTGCGCCAAAATCTTTCATGTTTTTTATTGTGGAAGCGTGTAAATGGCTGAATACAACATTACAATATAAGGTGTGGATAAAGCTAATAGACAGTACATTTGGCACGTAATTCCAGTTGCCATTTTTTATCTCTAAATAACAGGCAACAAAATTAGATCGCGGAAAATGTATGCATTTTTAGGGTTTATATATTTAATAATTGGAACCTTATTGTACGATATGATTCGGATTAACCGCAAATAACCTGTTTTCCATGGGACACTGGATTCAATTGTTTCCAGATGTCTATTATTAGAACAGGAATAGCATTGTGTTGAGCCTTAATCATACATGTTTTTTTTGTGTGGAAGCGTGTAAATGGCTCGATACAACATACACTATAAGGTGGATATGTGGCTTACACGTGCATCTAGTGTATGTAATTTAAATAATTTCCCAACATCTATCTTCTTTTTTCAGGTGGTTGTACCATTTTTAACCGAATCGTACAGCTCTTCACAGGATCCACCGGAGAAATCGATTCCGATCTGCACCCTGAAGAACTTCCCGAACGCGATTGAACACACGCTGCAATGGGCACGGGATACGTTCGAGGGTATATTCAAGCAGGTTGCCGAAAATGCGGCCCAGTACATCTCGGATCCGACATTTATCGATCGCACGCTCAAGCTGCCCGGGGTTCAGCCCCTCGAGGCACTGGAATCAGTCAAGGTAAGGCAGGACGAGAATAACAAAAAAAAAGGCGAATACTAAGGTTGTGTGTTTTACAGAAAGCGCTGATCGACGACAGACCGAAATCGATTGAAGACTGCGTTAAATGGGCTCGTATGTACTTCGAGGAACAGTACTCGAATCAGATCCGCCAGCTGCTATTTAATTTCCCGCCCGATCAGATGAGCTCCACCGGACAACCGTTCTGGTCCGGCCCGAAGCGTCTGCCGGAGGCTATCACGTTCGATCCGGAAAATCCGCTGCACCTGGACTACGTTTTTGCAACCGCCAATCTGAAGGCGGAAGTGTACGGCATTCCACAGCAGCGCAACCGGGATGCAATCCGAAAGATTGTGATGACCATTGATGTATGTAGTCCGCATTTATTTGTTGTGGGTGGGTGTTGTTTGTGGAAATGAAATAACGTTTTTTTGTTTTTACTTCATCGCATCGTTTCTAGGTGCCGAAGTTCACTCCACGCTCCGGTGTTAAAATTGCCGTGACCGATTCAGCGCTGCAGGCGGAAGAGAATGGCGGCGGTGGTTTAGGCGACGATCTCGACGCCGATCGTATCGGCCGGTTGCAAAGCGAGCTGGCCGCCCTTGGCAAGCCAGACTTTACCATCACACCGCTCGAGTTCGAAAAGGACGACGACAACAATCTGCACATGGACTTTATCGTGGCCGCATCGAACCTGCGCGCTGCCAACTACAAAATCCCGCCGGCCGACCGCCACAAGTCGAAGCTGATTGCTGGCAAAATTATGCCGGCCATTGCCACCACCACATCGCTCGTAGCCGGGTGTGCTTCGCTGGAGCTTTACAAGCTGGCTCAAGGGTAAGATAGCGAGAGAGAGAGAGATAAAGAGAAAGGGGGCGGTATTAATCGGATCGAAAAATCTCTTTCATTGCTGTAGCTTCAACACGATGGAGCGCTTCAAGAACGGTTTCCTGAATCTGGCCCTACCGTTCTTCACTTTCTCCGAGCCGATCCAGGCGAAAAAGTCAACCTACTACGACAAAGAGTGGACGCTGTGGGACCGGTTCGAGGTGAAGGGCGAGCTGACGTTGCAGGAATTCCTCGACTACTTTGATCGCGAGCACAAGCTTAAGATTACGATGCTGTCGCAGGGCGTCTGTATGCTGTACGCGTTCTTCATGACGAAGCAGAAGCAACAGGAGCGTCTGAACCTGCCCATGTCCGAGGTCGTGCGGAAGGTGTCGAAGAAGAGCATCGAGCCGCACGTGCGTGCACTCGTGTTTGAGATCTGCTGTAACGACGAGGAGGGCGAGGACGTGGAGGTGCCGTACGTGCGCTACGTGTTGCCTTGAATATCTTAAGCGCGGCTACGGATAAGGATGAAGTTGGGAAGGGGCTGCAGGAGGTTTCGATTCTGAATTAATGTTTGTCAATACTGAAGAGGAAATGAAGAGTAGAGGGAGTGGGAGAGGGAGAAAGAAAACACGCAGGTTTACGCAGGAATAGTTGTAGGAGAAGGGTGTAAACGGCACAGCAAAAAGCGAGACACGTAAATGAAATAGAATGGATAATGTCAATATCTTAATATAGAGCGAGAGTACCAACAATGGTGGAATGGCGCACAGCTGTTCGTGCATAACACATTAATTGATTCAGCGTACCAACTACACATGCATATGCCGTTGTTCGATATGCATGCTTCTGTGTGCCGGTGCAATTTAGCATTTCTTCTTGACCCGGTTTAGCTCTTTGATGATCAGCCCCCCCCCCCCAACCATCGTCCAACACACGCCGTGAAAGGTGTCCATTGCTAGAGTGCTAACAGTGTGACAGTGTGTGCTGCAATGCGTGTGTGTCTGTGTGTTGCCTTTGATTCCCTTTCCCTCTCTTGCGCCGTGTGGTATCACTTAGTATTTATTTTTCATAAATATTCCTACGCCCCTTTCTTCTTATGTTGCTCGGTGAACGGTGTGTGCACGACAGCAATAGAGCTGATCTCGATGCAAAAATGAAGAAGCGAAAATGTGAAGCAGTTGGTGGTAATGGAACAGGAAAAGAGGTGAACGTTAAATTAATTTCCACCCCCGCGGAAGTGAAGATGGAAGGAAATAGACAGCGAGCCGATGAATGGCGGAAGGATAATAAAAGCATAGCTTTTTTTAAATGATTAATGTTTTTTTTTACATACTTGATGTTTTTTCGTGAACACTGGAGGGAGAAGTTAGAGTCAGCAGATATAAGGGAGGAATTAGAGAGAAAGAGGGAACAGGGATGGAGGGAAGCGAATGTAATTAGGAGCCGTGTTTGCGTTCGACCGTGTGTGTCGTTTTCATCGTATATAGGTTGAATAAAATAAAGGTAGCTAATAAATTAGAACCGTCTTAGTACAGGGAAGGTGGCGACCTCTGTTGTTCGTGGCGTCAAGTAGCGTTTGGTCGGATGTAAACCAACACTCAGTCAGTAGGTGTGTGCGAATGGTTTTGTACGATTACGTCTGATACGAATTGATTGATTTTCTCTTAATTTCCAATCCTTGATGCTCTTACAAGAAATTAATTACAGCTACAGCTGAATGAATACATTTTGAATCAGGCAACATAATTTTAGTTTGACTGAGAAAAATTCAAGAAAAACGATCGATTTCCAAGCCAAAAAAAAAGGGAACGGTTAAAATGAATGCTGACGACAAGTGTAGGATGTTATCTAGGATGTTTTGTTTCGCTTGTGCATCGTGCAAATGATACGAGATGATACGACAATTACAGGGTATGTCTCGAATGCCGTGAAAACGAGCCACAGTAATATGAACACGATCACGTGTGCTCACCGTCGGGTATCTTTCTCCCATACCTTCACCACCATTGATTAATGCGTATCCTTTAGCGCCCCGGATGCGGTATGCTTGTATGCCCTTATATCCTGTTGTACCGGCATGCGAATGATATGGTGCACGTACTAAAAGTTTGCAAAAGTAGTGTTAAAAAAGCGATGTAAGCAGTACCAACGGGGAAAAGGTTGCAAAAAGGATAAGCAAAGAGAGAGTAAAACGACACACACGAAACACACAAAAAAAAACAACACAATTAGCTGAAAGAATAAGACTTATCTTATAATCTCTGATGTAGCGATGGCGAATATGAAACGGAATGGCGTGAAATAAATTCATTATATTTTAAATTGAATGCTGAACTAATAAGCGAACGTTCTTGTGTGTTGTGCTTTACGAATGCGAAACGTTCACATGCATAACGCTCTGTACCATTGAGAACGCGATAAAAAGAAAACAGTGTCGGTGTGTTAGTGTGTACGTGTGGTTCAAGATGCAATACACGATAGCATTATTTCGCGTCCACCAAGCAGCGAGCTCATCTATTCAGTTCAACTTCATCAACGAAACAAGATCGTGGCGGAGCACTGTGGTCAGTTTTGTAGCTATAAGCAAGCTGCTGTTATCAGTGCACTTACAAGTGTTGTTACAAGCTCGCTACATCCTTCAAAGGATGATTTAATGTGAAGTTTGTTCTAGTGGCCACGGTAATCAACATACGTACTACTGTTCGGTCCGATCAGTAATCGATCACAAGCGAAATCGAATCACAGAAAGTGTCCATTATTTCTCGGAGTTCTGTTCAACATCCAGTGGCGCCCATTAAGCACGGTAGCTAATATACACCCACTGATAGAGAGGTTGCCTGAATGTTACACCTTACCTGATAGAAATCGGATAAGAACGGTGACGGCAGTCAATGTGGGTGAATAAATTCAAGCTCCCGGTAATAATGGGTGTGTAAAATCGGTGGGGCTAAGGATGGGTAATAAATCAATCACCGATTCGTTTGAAACCAATTAGTGTCGATTATTATGGACGGTTCGTTTGTTCGTGTGTGTAATAATCAGTCTCAAAGACGAGCAGTGATTAATCGGGTTTTAAAGGGGAGAAGACACACGACGACATTTGTTTTACATCGCGAACAGTAAGGGCCAGAAGAAATGTTGAATCGAAATGTTTTAGTGATAACCATGTCCAGATGGTAGATAAACGATTCATCAACATGATGTTTCGACTAGCGAACAATGTGATTGTTGATTCTGTATCCTCTCTAACAATAGAAGCAACAAAAACAAACAGAATTGGTCATGCAAATGGAAGAAGTGTGTAATAGGACGTTTCCCGAACCCTATCGATACGATCGTGTGTGTTTTAATTCAGTTTATTGCAGCCAAGTGGTTCACTCATTGTAAGCATAAGTTGGCTGCGTTTTGCTCACCCACTTAAAGCTTATTGACATGAGGATCATGAGGATTTGTATATATTGAGATTTATAAAAAGCACAATAAGATGTTTAAATGGATGCAAAACAATGTATGGACGGGAGACGACTGTTTCGCTGAGCGTGCTGTTTAGGGCATCACTTTCAATAGTAAACAAATGACGCAAACAAGGCTGTAGATGATTCATGCTTTTAGGTTCAACTCGCGCTCACACAGAATGAAACAATGTTGCAACACATATTAATATGCAAAACTATCTATTTAGGATCATTGCAACGAAAAACATTAGACGTTTAATTAACTTTTGTTGCATACTGCTCCAAGTTGACTCGACAATGTTCGACGACAGTTTTTTGTGTCTTTTTTCTTTTTATCAATTCGTGTAGGGTTTGAGCACGTAAGGTATGGCAAACCTTTGATCATAGTCATCTAAAATCGCAACTGTTGCGTGTATGTGAAAAATCCACAGATCCGCGTTAATCAAGGATCAATCACTTCAAAGTTCTATAATGGAGACTCATTTTTAGGGACAAAGAGCTCGCAGAAAATTAATTGTAGCTAACTTTTTAGATCTCCAGACACATCATGCGATTGCAAATGAGTTTGATTCATCAACCTTGCTTATCAAAATGCTCGCGTTGTGTTTCTGGATTCAAATCTTGCACATCTTGCAATCGCAAATAGCAAGAAACCAACCAACCCCTTCCTAAGCTCCCTTCCTATTGGCGTTTTAGGTGTCATCATTTCCCGCTGCTTTGATAAGCGCATAAAACGATGCATAAACTAATTTCCCTATCAGTTGGTCTATATAGTAAAGCTGACTGCGCAGCTCACTTGGCACCAACCATGGCACACGTTGTACTATGATGAAGAAGTAAACTACCTTTGCTTATCTTAAATGTACCACCATAAAGCATATTGCGGCTATGCACACCCTAAAAGTAGGGAGTTCCTCAAAAATTGACGGCAGAGAATTCGCGGGATGATGGAATGGTGTTGTCTCGCCTGCCTATGAAATCAGTGCTGTCGGTGTGTGCGGTACACTTTTTGGTCTGTCCCTTGAGTCAGCTGCGGGAGGGAAATTTTGCGTTAAAGTTGGGCGCAGGTTGTTACAAGGGTAGCGGACGCCGTGGGACACTCTCCGGAGATAGTACACCGATAAGACAAACTAGCCCTGGGTAGATTGTGTCCGATAATGATGAACACAGGACCTCGTAGGTTAGGGAGTAACCCTTTTTCGCACAAGCCGTTTGTCAGGTCGGTAATGCCTGTCGAAGGTAACGGACCAGCCAGCTAGCTATCCGGCGACCGCCATAGGTTCGTTGTGGTTACGATAGGATGCAATCTTTTTTACTTGTGATTTGTTTGCAATTTTGTGCACCGTGATTTGCTGTGATAAAGTAGTGAACCCGTGACGTCAGTGTTGGAATTTTAACAATTTTCTTTCAATTCCATCTTATCTGATAACGCCTAGCCTAGGTGGGTATCCTTCAAGTGCGCGTTTATCTTAACATATTGAAAACAAAATTCCCACCGCATATAATATGGCCAGTCTGCCAGACGGGAAATGCTGCTATACATTCGTCATCAGGTGCTCCGATATTGAAGATTAGCACTTAGAGGCTCAAATTTCGATAACGTCGTTTTTGGAGTGTTGTTCCCTGTGCAAAAACGCAAGCAGTGAGTGAAGATATGCAAACAGAACGTATGACAAGCAGCGAGACGTGATTTTGGCTATCCAACAACGAAGTAGCCATTGGCGCAGTACGCAAGTGACAGTGTCCAGTGTCGGCTGGTGGAAAAAAGTCCTTGATATTACGTTCGAGACTTACTAGTTGATGATCACCTATACGCGTTGACAAACGAAATGGAAAACCTTAGGTGCAAACAGTGTGGCAACTTTCCCAACGGTGAGGTGTTTCAGTGTGCTGCCAAGGAGCACATTTACTGCGTAGCTTGCAAGGAAGCAAAGAATCGAACACTTTGTGAGGTGAGTACAACGGGAGTTCAGTGGGAGGAATATGTAGAATGTCTGTATTTAGGTTTAATTTCGCTACCGCAATTACGACAAAAGCAACTCCCAAAGCAACGCGCACCACACGCTCCAGCCTACTACTTCGGCGCGTCATTTCAAGATGGCGAATGTCTTGCATAGACAGTCAGAACAGTGGGCACTCCTACCCGCGAAGGGGACGGTGCGCTATTCTGTCCGTTTGTTCGTTGTTCCGATTGCATTTTTCAGAGATAATGTTAGGCTGATATGTTTTATTTCGTACACGCCTAAGCCTCCCGTTGTCGGTCGTATGATAAGCGTTTGACACGAACGCCCAACCTTCCGGAAGAGGCACAGCGGCAGCGATACATTAACATCTGTCCGATAACAGCACACACGCTTCTGCCGATGTCTACTATGACAGCGTACTTCCAATGTTTGGGTTCTTGGCTGGGAGAAGGGTGTATTAGGGGTGGTGCGTACACGTTCTAATCTGTCCTTCTATATTTCTTTCCTCGATTTGTTACCTGCTCAGTGCGGAGCTAAGCTGAACGATGGTAAGATTGCCAACCCGATCGAGAAGCTGCTACATCAAGCGATGTGTCCCTGCCGTTATGCATCGAACGGATGTACCTGGAAGTTTGTACAGTCCGAGATGGATGCACACATCCTCGAGTGTCGATTCCGACCGTACCGCTGTGTGGCTGCCTCGTTGAATGTGATAAAGTAAGAACATTTTGGAATTTACTGTCTTGGTTCGCCGTAACACTGCTTCTAGAGGAGGACCCAAACATTTAATGATTTAGTGATCATAATCATTCCAAATCGCAATTGTTGCGTGTTTTTGAAAAATCCACAGTTCCATAATAATCGTGGTTTGCTTTGCTTTAGTTGTAAAACTGAGACATTTTTATAAGGACAAAGATGCTCGCAAGTAATTTGTCGGGGCTAACTGTTGGGCCGACTAGAAGCAGTGGAAGTCTCCTTAATTTCTAATGTTTTTCTTATTTTTAGATGCCCATGGCAAGGTTTGCAGCACGACATCGAGGACCATCTTGCTAAGGACCACAAAGAGTTAGGTCCGGTGTTTCGCTTTCGGGAAACCACTTCGCTAGTTTTCAAGGAACAGATTTCACTCGGTGGCCTTAAGCTGGTGGATGCGTTCAATAAGCGCTTCCTATTCTACTTCTTCTCGGACGCAGCCCAAAAGAAGCTTTCCTTCCTGATGATTTATTTCGGGCGGCGCGAGGAAGCAAACCAGTACTGCTACGAGCTAGAGATACGTGCCCGACCATTCGTCCCGGCTGCAACTCCAACGCCAACATCAACATCCACCACGGGCGAGAAAGAAACCACGGGCGAGAAAGAAACCACCGTCGGGGATGGTGGCTCGGAAGCGACCAGCTTCACACGGGGCGTTAAGTTTTTCGAACGTTGTTGTTCCGACTCGGAAAATCTCACCGAACTTC